>JAVYIG010009346.1:0-79277 GCA_035222895.1 Strongylocentrotus droebachiensis | reverse complement strand
GTCACAGAATATACCTATAACATGCTCTTTATTAGCTATGGCACTTGTAATTTTGTCATAAATTTGAATTAATGCTAAGTCAGTTGAGTAATTTTTTCTGAAGCCATATTGATTTGAATTGAGTATTTTGTGTTTAGTGATAAATTTGTGTAGCCTATTATGAACGATCTTTTCTAAGACTTTGGATATACTTGGAAGTAGGGAAATTGGACGATAGTTACTTATTTCGTGAGGATCATCTTTTTTGAGAATGGGGTTGACTTTAGCTAGTTTTAATAGATCAGGGAAAAACACCTTGCGATAACGAGTGATTAAATATGTGAGTTAAAGGCTTTGCAAGTGGATACATTATTTCTTTTAGGAGAGACATACTTATTTTATCAAAACCGTGCGATTTTGAGTTGTTAAGAGATTGGGTAATGTTAATAATTTCGCTAGGATTTGTCGGATTTAAAAAGAGAGACTCTTGGTTTTGATTGGAAAGATAGTCTTTAAAGTGAGCGTGAGTTCTATTAATTTTGCTGGCGAGTTCAGGGCCGATATTCGTAAAAAATGAGTTAAATGAATTTGCATGAAGACTAGGATCATGTATTTTAGTGCCATTTAATGTGATATTATCCGTGGGTGGGGGATTTGTTTTTTTTTCCCATTACCTCTTTGATAATTTTCCAAGTTGCAGTTGTGTTTGAACTGGCCTTTTTTATTTTATTAGAAAAATGCGATCTACGGGATGTACGGATAAGTTTTGTTAATTTGTTTCGATAAATTTTATATGTGTTTAGGTTAGTGTCAGTTGGATTGTGTAAATGTGATTTGTAGAGGCGATTGCGTGTTTGTATTGATTTCAATAAACCTTTTGTTATCCAAGGATTCCTGGGTTTATTTCGCTTATTACTCATTTTGCCTAAAGGAATATTCTTTTCATAATAATATTGCAATTTGTTACTAAAATGTTTATATGCAGTATTGACATCATTTACACTATATACCTCAGCCCATCCCTCGAAAAATAAATCCTGTTTCAGCAATTCTATATTACGTTTGGATTCTTTGCGATATATAAGCTCATCAAATGATTTACGGCCAGATAGTTTGCATTCACAAGTTAAAAAATATGGGTAGGTGATCCGACACTTCAGAACACAATATTCCACCGATGGTTTTGTTGTTATGTACGTTTGAAAAAATATTGTCAATCTGAGTTGATGAATGTGGATTTATTCTGGTGGGTTTATTAATAATCGAAAAAAAGCCGTATGAATGCATCAACTGCATACAATCGGTTGAGTTACTGTTATCAGATGAGGGTGAGAAGTTGATGTTAAAGTCACCAAGGATAAAATTGTGTTTATTTTCATCCCCTATTTTATGAAGATGAAAATCCAGTTCGTCACAGAATAAATCACAATTAGAATCAGGGGGTCTATAAATCAAACCTATGATGACATTTTTGGTGTTTGAATTATTAATTTCGATAAATAAAGATTCTGCTTGTGTTAGTTTAATATCTGAACGGATTTTGAAGTTTATGTTTTGTGTAATATAAAACGCAACACCGCCACCTCTTCTTCCTTTGCGGTCCGCCCTAATCAACTTATAATTAGGCAAATTGAACATATCTGGAGAATTCTGATGTAACCATGTCTCACTTATTCCAATGACGGAAAATGCAAAATTATTTAAAGAGTGTAAAAGGTTTTCAACGTATTCGAAATTTTTGTTCAGACTTCTGGAGTTTATATGTAAAAGTGAAATATTGTCTGGTTTGTAAGAAAATGAATTTTTGAATTCTTGGGGTGTGTAGTATTTGCTCTCGTTTATATCGTCGACAAGAATATCGGGAGTGTGCGCGTGCGAATTCATTTAACGATACGTATTATGTAAAGTACCGAAAATTTGGAGGATGAACAACTGCATGTGTGATGCTGGTGCGTTTGTGTGTGTACGAAGTGCAAGTGTGCGGGTAACTTCAAAATATAATACAAATGAAAATACAACTAGACATATAATACTTGTTTGGAACAAGTATAGGTGGGCTGGTCAACTTAAATTTGAGACAAAATAGAGCAAAATTAAGCGAGATACTGCTTGAAAATTCTTAAAAAACACTTTCATGTAGATTCATTACGTGAACGAAATTCACCTTCTATAGTCATAACACGCAAATTATGAAATTTCTGACATGAGGCCTTTAATCAAAATTTTCACTCTGATGACGTCATCAAAATGAAAAAGGGTTAATATTGAACTTGTAGAGAATTATCTTAGCTACAACATATTGAAATTTTGAAGAAAATCAATCAATATATACAGAGATACAATCAATTTTCCATAAATATGCTGACGTCATAATATGCAAATTCGTATTTTGAGTTCCAAGGCCATTAAGATGATGTCACGATACACTTAATGGCAAAATGAGACATGAAATCATATTTCTGACTCATACTCTTTTCAAATATTAAAAGAGAATTGGGGTCCAGGTGCATCCCAAAGAGCTATAATGGATTGTGTATAGGCATTTTTTTGCCCATGTATGTTATGTATTACAAGAGCTCGCGCGCACTGACATTTATCTTGAATTTACGCTCATCTTGTTAATAATGGTCATAAAGAGATAAACATGGTATCAAATTCCTTGAAAAAATATGAGAAATATCATGAAAGAAAAAAAAAATGGCGATTCTATGTTTTGTAATAGTGTTACGCGCGAAAACGCGCGCGCATGCTCGTGCGCGCGATTTTTTATAAAATGCTTAAAATGACCTGAAACGTATGCAAAAAAAATTTAAGACGATTTCGAGCATTTACAATTTTTGCGCGCGTAATGACGCGCGGACGTACGCGCACGCGCGCGTTTTTTGACCTGAATTTGACCGGACTGATATTGACCTTGATCATGATAAATATGAATGAGATATTACTTTTGGTTATGAAGATATGATCATAAGTTGATTTTCAATTTTTTTCACAAAATGGCGCCTAGATGACGTCATCAGTCAAGGTCAAGGTTGAAAACATAGCCGTGTTTTCTCCATATGCCTATACATATGTGTGCCAAATTTCAAGGTATTTGAATAAACCATTTTCAAGTTATCTTGCCTACAAAAAAGTGGGTCGAAATAAGAAAAATAAACTAGACATATAATACTTGTTTGGAACAAGTATAGGTGGGCTGGTCAACTTAAATTTGAGACAAAATAAAGCAAAAATAAGCGAGATACTGCTTAAAAATTCTTAAAAAACAATATCATGTAGTTTCATGACGTGAACGAAATTCACCTTCTATAGGGATAACACGCAAATTATGAAATTTCTGACATGAGGCCTTTAATCGAAATTTTCACTATGATGACGTCATCAAAATGAAAAATGGTGTTGACTGAGCTTGTAGAGAATTGTCTTAGCTACATCATATTGAAATTTGGAAGAAAATCGATCAATATTTACAGAGATACAATCAATGTTACATAAATATGCTGACGTCATTATATGCAAATTCGTATTTTGAGTTCCAAGGCCATTATGATGATGTCACGATATACTTAATGGCCAAATGAGACATGGAATCATATTTCCGACTCATACTCTATCTAAATATGAAAAAACATTGAAGGTCACGGTTCATTCCAAAGAGCTATAATGGATTTTGTATAGGCATGTTTTTGCCCATATATGCTATGTAATAAAAGAGCTCGCGCGCACGGACATTTATCTTGACTTGACGCTCATCTTGTTATTAATGGTCATAAAGAGATAAACATGGTATCAAATTCCTCGAAAAAATTTGAGAAATATCATGAAAGAAAAAAAAATGGCGATTCTATGTTGTGTAATGGTGTTACGCGCAAAAACGCGCGCGCATGCTCATACGCGCGATTTTTTATAAAATGCTTAAAATGACCTGAAACGTATGCAAAATAAATTTGAGACGATTTTGAGCATTTAAATTTTTTGCGCGCGCACTGACGCGCGGACGTACGCGCACGCGCGCGTTTTTTGACCTGAAATTGATTGGACTGATATTGACCTTGATCATGATAAATATGAATTAGAAATGGTTTTTGGTTATGGAGATATGATCATGAGATGATTTTCAGAAAATTTAACAAAATGGCGCCTAGATGACGTCATCAGTCAAGGTCAAGGTCGAAAAATTTGCTGTGTTTTTTTAATATGCCTATACATATGTGTTTTAATTTTTAAGATATTTGATTGAGCCATTTTCAAATTATCTTGCACACAAAAAAGTGGGTCGAAATAAGAAAAATAAATAAATAATAAATAATAAAGGCAATTTTAACAAAAATATAAGGTGGTCTGTATTAGATACAGCCCACCTGATAAGACCCATCTTGGTCACAGTTACAATAATTGCTTAGGAGCAACAGAGCGGAGCCCGACCGCCCGAGTAAAGGGTGTATTTTTGACACGCAAAACAGAGGGGCTGGGAAGAAACAAAATGCTTGATAACAATAATGACAATCGGAGTACGATTATTAAATGGCAAAGAGGGATTTGACATTCCCGCTCATCAAAACTAGTTCAGTCTATAACAATGGATTCTGTGATTGACACAGGAGTTTTGCAAAACAAAGAGATTTGTTGTGCGGAGGAGAAAAAATGTATGCATGTTAAAGCAGACTCTGAGATGATGCTTAATAGCAATAACGTCATTTCGGAGCACAATAATATTAAATGGAAAAGAGGGTTTTGACATTCCCGCTCATCAAAAAAAAATATAAAAAAATCAGTCAATTACAATATAACAGAAATTTTTGGAATGCTAAACAGATAATAATTATTGATAAAGAGTGAGGAGTTCGGTTTTAATAATCCCATTAATCAAGATCAAAGGTTAATACAAACTTGTCTCCAGCTTCCAGCCCAGTAGAGGGTAAGCTATTACATTCCTGCATGATACAAAATGGAGCTGCATGACACCCGAATGTATACAATCGTAACAATTTAGCATTAGTGAAAAAGTACAATTCCTTCAAGATTCAAATGTTTTACGTATTTGGGCGATCGAATTTTCCATTATTATTGGTCACAAAACAATAAGACACACCAAAACATAAATGCAGATTCGAAATGAAAGTAAGGCTGCTCAAACAATGGACCCATCGCTCTATGCGTCGAGTATGTTTGTGATAGAGCGCTACATCGGGCCGATGTGAAGATCGGTCAACCGTGGCGCGGAGAAGCCACGCCCTGTACCTATACGTCAGACACGCGTAAGCGATAAGTCCATGTATTTGTTAAGGTTATAAGCACACGAAATTTCGAATGTATTTTTGATTGACACAGGTGATTAGAAAGATACATGCATGCTAAGGCAGGCTCGTATGTACATACTTGATAACTGTTATGACAATTCGGAGTACAATAATATTAAATGGCAAAGAGGGTTTTGACATTTCCGCTCATCATAAAAGAGAAAGTTTCGTCAATTACAATATAACAGATAGACTCGAAACAATTGAATGCTATACAGAAAATAATGAATGATAAAGAGTGAGGACTTCGGTCTTGATAATCCCAGTCGTCAAGATCAAAGGATAACGAATACTTGTCTCAAGCCCATTTGAGGGTAAAGAATACATTCCTGCATGATACAAAGTTCTACTGCATGTCCCCTGGAAGGAATACAATCATGACAATTTAGGATTAGTGACAACCGTACAATTCTTTCAAGATTCAAATGCTTTACCCATTTGGACAATCGAATTTTCCATCATGATAATTGTCATATACAAAAACCAAAAAAATATAAATAAATAAATAAAGTTTTGAGAAGAAAATTAGGCTGGTCAAACAATGGACCCATCGCACCCATGCGTCGAGTATTTCTGAGATAGAGCACCACTGCGGACCAATATCAAGATCGGTCAGCCGTGGCGCGGAGAAGCCACGCCCAAACGTTAGACACATGTGAACGACAAGCCCATGTATTTGTTACAGTTTAATAAGCCCATCATATACGAATCGTGTGACTGACAAGGGTGTTTTGCAAATCAAAGAGATTCGTTGTGCAGATGAGAAATATTCATGCATGCTAAAGCAGACTATGACATAATGTTTGATGGCATGACAATTCGGAGTACAATTATTAAGTGGCAAAGAGGGTTTTGACATGAATTCCCGGTCATCAAAACAATTTCAGTCAACCACAATAATACAGATGGACCCAAAACAGTTGAACGCTATACAGACAATTATTGATAAAGGGTGAGGAATTCGTTCTTGACAATCCCAGTAATCAAGATCAAAGGTTAATACAATTTTGTCTACGACCCCCAGGCCAGTGGAGGGTAAGCTATACATTCCTGCATGATACAAAATGGAGCTGCATGACTCCCGAAAGGTCATGACAATTTGAGATTAGTGACAACAATACAATTCTCTCAAAATTCAAATGCTTTACACATTTAATGCGGTTTTGAAAAGAAAGTTAGGCTGGTCAAACAATGGACCCATCGCACCCATGCGTCGAGTATTTCTGAGATAGAGCACCACTGCGGACCAATATCAAGATCGGTCAGCCGTGGCGCGGAGAAGCCACGCCCAAACATTAGACACATGTGAACGACAAGCCCATGTATTTGTTACAGTTTAATAAGCCCATCATATACGAATCGTGTGACTGACACGGGTGTTTTGCAAATCAAAGAGATTCGTTGTGCAGATGAGAAATATTCATGCATGCTAAAGCAGACTATGACATAATGTTTGAAAGCATGATAATTCGGAGTACAATAATAGTGGCAAAGAGGGTTTTGACACTGTTGATTGTTCTATATTTTTGTGATAAATAGGGACGAGGCTGAGGCACACTGTCACCATGAATTTGAAACACTTGACCCATACAAGCTGCATTCACAAAATGCAACATAATCTTCATACGCCCTCATTTATCATTATTATTTGTTAATGTATGGGAAAGACTGCAAACTTGCGATTGATTGGAGGACTTACGATTGATTTGGATCGATCGTAATTCTTTATAAGACGAGGCCCTGGAATTGAAAAGAATATATGGAAAAAATTGGTTCATAAAACGGCTGTTTTATTCGAGAAATTTGATATGGATGGCTGCCTACTATCTTAGAATAAAGAAGCCTAAATTCGATACATCATTCATTTATGATTATGAAAAATATAATTTTCAGCATAACCGTCATCACTTATTTTTTACCAATCTTTTTTCCTCTAGACATTGTGAATCAATAACTTTTCAGGAGAAATATATGCTAGTGCACGCACACGCACATACATACCCACACGCACAAACACACATGAACACGCGCACACATACATACACACCTCACCCTCCCACATTCGCAAAGACCCATGCGCTGAATCGTTAGTTAGTATATGATCGTGCCTCTGCGGTTCTCTTGCTTAAAGTCACGTTTTATAACAATATTTCAAGGCTAATATATAATACCCTACATGGTACATTAAGTGGACATCATAAAAATCCTAACCCTAACCCTTAAACCTAACCCTAAACCTAACCCTAACCCTTATGTCTACTTAATGACTCATTTGTTCACTCCAAATATCCCTCCAATGACGCCTTTAGTAAAATTATATAATAAAGAGAGAGAGAGATATATAACAAAATTGGGCGTTCTATGAGAAATTAAACGTACAAAACGTTAAGAGTACACCAAATTGTCCTCCTAATGACAATGTCTACCTAATAAATCATTTTTTCACTCCAAATTTCCCTCTAATGACGCCTTTAGTAAAATATTCATTTATGAGAGAGAGCAACAAAAAGACTGATTGCTTCTTAGATCAGGGAGAGAATTAAGGTAACTGAGATGTAGGACACAGCGGTTACAAACACATTCCTTCCGTATTCAATCAGGGCATGTCAACAAATATAACGCTATTATTATCCAGGGTTTCTGCCTTTCAAAAAATTGTACGCAATTTAATTTTGAATGGAAGAGTGAAAATCAATATCTATAGTAGAAGTTATTATCACTATAAACATGATGGACAAAGAAAGCTGGAAAAAATGTACTGTTCCTCATTTTACCCTCAACAATTGATCTGGTAGACAAATTAAGGAACATCCCTTCACTGCTACTATGCAAAAATGTGTAGAACAGGTGATATGCATGTGACACCTGTCAGGGGCGGATCTAGCTTTTTGCTAAGGGGGGGTTTGACCAAAATAATGACGATACGGAGCATCGTCCACGAGCCGCAAAGCGGCGAGCCGATTTTTTTTGGGGTGTTTATTTGAACCCCGTAAGTGATGTTTTCCTGGCATCTATTAACACAATGGAGACCATAAAAAGCAGTGCATGATAACGTCTTTTTAAATCAAGTAACAGTTTAATACACAGTTATATCCAGAGTTATCATGTGTTTGGTTAAGTTACCAGATGAGTTGAATATCTTCTCACAATATTTGCACTTGAAAGGGTTTCTCTTCAGCGTGCGTTTTTTTTTTTTTTTTTTTTTTTGGGGGGGGGGGGCCGCCAAAGGGGGGGGGGGGGGTTTAAACCCCCTAACCCCCCCCCCGTAGATCCGCGCCTGCCTGTTCTACAGAATTTTGTACATAATAGCAGTGAAGCTAGGGATGTTCCTTTGTCTACCAGAGCATTTGTTGAGGGTAGAATGAGGAACTGTATATTTTGTCCGCTTTGTTTGACCGTCATATTCATAGTGTATGCGGTGTGTAAATAAATGTAAACTACACCATGACTTTATTAAACTACACCATGACTTAACAAATGATGAATGTGATGTTTGATTTAAACAGCTTTTAGGATAGTACTTTTTGTTCACGGCAATAGACCTGTTCGACATCAATATTTGTGCGGCATGTTTATTGAATTTGGTAATTAGCTCGTTTAGGCCTATATCTATTCTTAAAGATAAAGGTGAGTTCTGGTGATCCGATTACACTATGAAAGAAAAGGTGTGGAATGGATCAGAAAAAGTTGATCATGTACGTAGCATGTAAGTATTGGTGTGCACTGCAAGGTTGTGGATCGAGTCATCAAAATCATAATAAATTTGGCCCAGTCTTGGTAAAGTAACAAGCACTGAACACAGAAAGACGTTTATGCATGGGACTATACAAATGGTGTCGGGGCTACTAACCCGGTGGTGTCTTTATCTGTCTATGCTCATTACTCAGCCAGTATACATTTTCTACCAAAATTGTTTGGCAAATATGACATCTATTTGTAATCTTGACATTCAGTGTAATTTTCGTTTGATTCTGTGAGAATTAATTTTCTTTTTTTAAAAACCAGAATTCACCTTTATCTTTATTAATGAAATGAGTTACTTGAAAAATTAAAAATTAAATTTAACCAAAAATTAAAACAGTCAGTCATAATCATAACATGGTTATCATTTGCCAATATAATTCTTTATTTTGAGTTTCTTAAATATCTCGTTTATCAGATTTATTACGATTTAATTTTATTCAGTTTAAAAGCTGAATTTACTATGTTTATAGTGGTAAATAATTTTCATTTATAAATATACATGAAGACAGCTAAATTATTTAATTTAAGGAAACTAAACAAGCCATAACAAAACGAAAATCCATATTATGTATGATCATTATGATGTCATCACCAAAATGTATCCATATGTATCCTACTTAATATGTTCTTTGTAATGTCTGAGCATATGTTTTTCATGCGAACAAATATCCATGTTGAACTTAGATTGGACAAATACAAAACAAAAATAAATTGAATTGATAGAAATAAAGCTTGTGCACAATGCGTGTAATAACGATGGAACAATATGGAAATGTATCATAATACAAATTACAAGCATTATTGATCTTCACATTGCCCTTTCTACGAAATCCATTAGGCTACCTTGCATAACTGCCATAACCCTGCTGGAAAGAACACACTCATTCACACTCAATCACAGTGATTCACACTGTGAATGAGTGTGTTCTTTCCTTTTCCGGTTATCCACACTGTGAACCACAATGTGAAACGAATCGACCACAATGTGAAAACGCCCCAATTTAACATTGTGGAGCACATTGTGAAACACACTGTGATTCACACTGTGAATGTGTGCTTGTGAATGAGTGTGTTCTTTCCAGCAGGGAATACACCCCTTCACGATTAAAGCCGCCATTTGAATTTGAGAATAAACATTGCGTCATCAATATTTTCGGACGCGCATGTATTGTTGCGTCACTGCCTACGCTGCGCGCTCACATCATATCGACACCCCGATCGACACAAGTCATGCGCTTTGCATGCTGCATAAAAAAGTTACTCGCAATTTAAAATGGCGCCCATGTCGCCCCGCATGCGCACTTAACCGTGAAGTGTATAGGTGAGTGAACACCATAGAGATATCTCTATGGTGAACACACGAAGCAAACATGTCAATGGAATTACTTTAAGTTAAGAAAACATAACAAGGCAGTTTTGCGCCCGTGGCATGCAATTTGATGAATTTTGTATAAGATTGTGGAATTTCCAGGAGGAAAAAAACAACCTCGCAGACTTTTTTTTTTTAATACCCATAATGAAAATGTGGAAATGTGGAAACGTGGACACGACATAGGCTACCCCTCTTGCAAACAGGCATATGTTCCTATAAAGAAGTTGATGAATTTACCATTTTTCAGTAAGCAAAATATCGATCCTATCATACCCTTTAACGCGGTTTTGATTGGTCAGAACTTATTATAACCAAGATCAATATGCTAAATAATGTATTTTCAATGATTTACCAAAACAGAGGGAAAAAAATGGGAAGAGAGAAAAACAGGAGAGGGGGAGAGATAGAGAGAGAAGGAGGGAGATACTGAGAGGGGGAGAGATAGAGAGAGAAGGAGGGAGATACTGAGAGAGAGAGAGAGAGAGAAACAGAGAGCGACACAGAGAGAGAGAAACAGAGAGCGACAGAGAGAGAGAGAAAGACAAGAGAGAGAGAGAGAGAGAGAGATACGGAGAGAGAGAGAGAGAGAGAGAGACAAAGAGGACGATACAATGAATTGACTAAAATTCACGAGGGTTTTGATTCTGAATATGAATCAAATTATAGAACGATCCTCGATGAAACGCTTGTCTGTTGTGGGTCTATATATTTCCTGACCTATTATTCAAGTGTTTAAAGAAAGAAAGAAAAAACTAGGAAAAGAAGCAACGGTTCAAGAAAAGGGTACGTAGGCTATAATATTGTAAGAAATTGATAGGCCTATTTGGAAAAGGCAGAAGGTTTACTGCATGTCAATTGTTTATTTCAAATATCTATTTCATTATATCATTGCCCGAAAGTCAAATTGCATAATACATAAATCAATCCAGTGAAATAGCTGAATAACTCTAAAAGCACAGTGACCCCCTAAGAAAATATACAATTCCGGGAATTTTGAAATTACCAATATTCGTGTAATCTTTATCTCACATTTAAATCACTGATTGCAGTATTCTAATATTCTAGTGATCAACAAATCAGAGCGCCGGTAATAAGATGCGATTGTCATTCTCACGTAATCGTCTATTCCAATTCATACAATCAAGTATAATTACAGGTGTCGTGTAAATGTTTTAGGTTACTACAAAATATCTATTCACAGTTCACAGATAATAAAGATACCTTTATAAACACAAGCACAATGGTTATACATTTGAAAGAAAATGGCAATGTTGGTATTTTCCCCCAAACTGCGGTCACGAAACGCCAAAAATGTCCCGTGTAACATCTTATACAACAATTTTTTTTCTGTAAACCTTACAAATATAAATATATATATATATATAGAATGGATATACTTTTACAGTATGTTGGAAATGTTAAGAGGAATAATGTCCAACAATGAGATGCAGAGTGATGAAACACACAAGAGGCATGGGTTAAACTTTGCAAGCACTTTTGATTTATTCTCATCAGGTATATATATGTATATATATATATCCACTGTAGTATAAACTAATGAAAAGGGGGAAAAACTATCCCACTTGGGAAACCTTTTGTACATTATCATGTAGACACTATTAATCTATAAGCTTCCCAGCTACTTCCACTGTCCAAACCCATTTTCTTATTACCTCAGAAAACTTTTTTTTTGGTTAAAAAACAAAAATACAAGTTGATGAATTACTCCTTAATTAAAATGGAATAATACTGCCAATATTGTGTTGTATATCTCTTTGAATTAAAACTAACACAAAAAACAACAACTTCAACTACTGTATATGCAAAGTGAATATATTGCTAAAAATACTTGTCCAAATTAAGAAAAGGAATTCATCAAATTTATACAAGAATCTTGAGTATATTAAAACAGTATTTTGACAATCTTAGCAGGGTTTCTGACAAGGTATCTGAACAACAAAATGCCTAAAAAAGACAAAAGGAAAAATTATAGAGTACTACATTTCTTACTACTACTACTACAAACAAGTACAACAATAACAAGATTTTTTTTTAATAAACAAGAGATGCTTTAATCAACATTCACAAAATTAATACAAATGAAAGTAATCCAAGCACAAACAGCTCACACAAGACCTGAGCTATTCAAGTACAGTAGATATTTCTATAGCCTATTATTGAGAAATGAAGGCGAGAAATAAATTCATTATACAAACAAAAATAGATTTAAAAAAAAACACATATATTCTTAAAAAGTTATAAACATCTAAGAAAAAACAAAAATGATTTTTACAAAAACTTGCAAACTAAAAAACAATTAAAACAAAATATATAGACATTTTATGGCACACACAAACGTGTTTACTGATACAAACATCCGCACTGCTTATTTGGTTATCAAGTACAAAGATTAAGAATGGTTGAAAATCCAAGTTGTTCACAATATATTGCTTAAAACTAGTCAGTAGTCAGACTATGAAAGTGTACCAATCACCAAAATATATTTTGTTCTGTATGTTGGGGTCCCAAGTGACCAACTCCATTTCGAATATGTAATTCATTTAATACTGCTATAAAGAGGAACTGTATGTCAAAATACACTCTCAATTAATGTATGAGCGACTTGTGAGTAGACTACTTAATGCAACATGCTTGTCCGCAACAGTGTCTGCATGGAAGTTCAACTTGGGTTCCGTTCGTCAGGTTTTATGGTATCTCACATTTTCTTCATACCTCTAATAAACATTAAACCGACACAATGCCCGGTAAAGCTTTTTTTAAAATCCTTTTCTTCTTCTTAACTTTTGTTGTCTAGATTTACTGTCACAAATGATAATTTTAGGTGATATACACATCAATCACCAATACAAGGTGAATGGCACAGCAAAAAAAAAAAACAAAAAAAAAAACAAACAAAAAAACAACATATTTCAGAGAAGAAATTGCTTTAGTCATATACACTGGTATACATGCACATGTAATAACAAAAATGAGAAAGACTGAACTTGTACTAAGAGTAGAAAAATGACACTTATTTGTAAATTTTCACAACTCAAAATTTATTACTTGTATTCAGACTGAGATATAGACCTCGTAAAGTTGAAGGATTTCAAATTATATTAAAGGCATCGATTAACAATGTTAAATCTGAGATGCACGGCCCTACGTATTATCAGTGTCTGTGATATATAATATTGAAGCCCTAACAAATTTGTGCTTCAAAATGATCAAGAAGTGCCTCACAAAAGTAAAAATCTTTGAGTGACCGGTTTTACCATACCGTACTCATTTTCCCCAATAGACTGTAGTGTTATGAAAACCATTAGGAAAACGCAAAATTTGGTTTCAATTTCCAATCATAAATATCTTGATAATCAGAAAAACGATCGGCTGGTAAAAGTCATGCGTTTCCTGACTGACCTAAAGGTTTATAATTATCATGGCAGCATGAGCTAAATCCAGGATTTTGTTTCAGAATCTGAGACAAATTTACCGGATCCCTTTAAAGCTATTAATAATACAATGCTCTGAATATTGAATCAGATTATCACTTCATGAAAAACCAAGGCTCCAAAAAAGCTGTGTGTATACAACAGTTGCCATTGTGCGTGGCAGCTAAAATCCAAGAACACCTCTTTTAAAGGCACACTGTCCTACTTGTAGCTACTTGCTCCCTCTATATAGAAAACTTCCCCAATCGGTGCCTGTTGATCCCCCATGATCCTCTTTTTCTTATGTTAAATGAGAGCTGAGTTAATGAGATAGCCACCTGTCACAGTGACCTCGCTGGCTCTGCGTGGTCTCATCCCTTCTAGCTGAAGTAGTAAAGCCTGCCTTTAACCCAAAGTTGTGTATCCTTTTCGGTCTTGATTTTTTCAAAAAGTGAAAAACTAATTAAGTTGAGTACAGAGCATTGTTTTAAGACTTTGAATAGTATTCAAAGAAATGTAAGAAAACTACTTCAGATAAATTTAACATCTTCCCACTTGACATTGTCCAAACCTCAGGCTGATACATGATTTAATAATAATAATATTTAATTTTTATATAGCGCTTAATAAAAATGTCTCGAAGCGCTTTACAAATATACTATTTAACTTTTGAGTTAATAACGATCGAGTGTCAAACAATTTTTGTTAGCTGCAGCTCCTATATATTTTTCTTATTAAGCAAAACCTGAATAATGTACATATGATATAAAAATGCAGTCTTTAATATTGCAATCTTAGCTGCCTCTTCAGTAGGAAACTTCACAGTGTCATTACGAGTATATTTGCTCCGAGCAAAGATTTAAAAAATGGCATTAGCTAGCATGCAAACAAAACGCAGACAATACATACATTTTTAAAATGCTCGATATTCTTCTGCAAGAATTCATAGACAGTGTTATATAAATGCATTTAGCAGTGAGGGAATTAACATAGTTTTTAATATAAATGTATTTAGCAGTGATTAAAGATAAACATAGTTTTACTTAAATGCATTTAGCATTGATTGCGTATACATAGTGTTATATAAATGTATTTGCAGTGATAGGTGATAGCAGTGATATACATGTAAAATAACATGGGCTAGATTGACACGATTATAATTATAACAAAAATGTTTTTTACCCAAGGAAGCCTCGTTAGCATCATTAGTGTTCTTCCTGATGGCCCTGCAATTAATTTTACCCCAGAGATGCCAACCTCTTGAGACAAAAAAAAAAGACTGATTATCCTAAAAATCAGATTTTCACGAAAACTCAACACAACCACTGGCCGGTCGGTTGGCCCCGGGCCAGTAAAATGTGAGAAAAATGTTTTAATGGTAAGAACGGGCAAGTGAAATGTTTGCTCTTTCATTAGCATTTAAAGAGAAAATTGTAAAGCATTAGTAATAAATCTTATGATGCAAAAAGGATGATTAAATGCATAATGAGAAGAATGATTAAACTTAATTTCTTGCATTTTTTGGTTAAAGCCAGAAGTAGAAGAGGGGAAAAACTTACTGTATATCGGTAGACTTGCATTATACTCGCGATATTGTATCTCATTTTTTTTATCGTACTAAATACGATCAATCGTACTGGTTGGCATCTCTGTTACCCCATTTATAAATTGCCACGTATCCGATTGCAGCTGGGTGGAGAGTGGCAAATATGGATTAATGTCTCATCAAGGGACCTTTACATCAGTGCCGACTGACATTGGAACCATCAACCCATTGGATTGAAAGTCAAGTGAACACACCACTATTTTGTCAAACAAAATGTTTTTGGTGAATTATGATTGTAAGTTTGGCAGCACAGAAGAGATATACCCCCTGTCCACACACAACATTTTCTGTGATTAGGCGTGATTAGCTATACCGTTTCGCGATAGTTTTACGATGAAATTGTGTGTGTGGACGCTCACTAACGATACGTCGTATAACGAAACTAGTCTAACGAAACGCAGGTTTGGGCATCGTTTCGAACTGAAACTCAATAAAGAATCACGCCTAATCACGCCTAATCATGGAAAATGTTGTGTGTAGACAGGGGGAGTGTAACTAGTGTAACTAACTGGGCGGGGCTTAACGTGACCTCAAGCGAAAGGAGACCAGACCTCTCATGTCCGCTTCCATTTCATGACCGCAGTAGCAAACTGCGCACCTATACAACATTTCGCTGAAGAGTTTCAGGATTACTTTCTTCTGTGTGTGGACATCCTGGAATTTATACGATGATTATTTATACAACGTTTCTTGTGTGTGGACACTCTGAAATTTATATGATGATTCTTTATACGACGTTTCGTTATAGAGTTTCGGGATAAATTGTTTTGTGTGTGGACACGCTGTAAGAAGAAGATAAAAACTTTTCTTATAAGTTTAGCCCTGTACAAGGCCAGATTAAAGGAAAAGTTCTTAACTGGCATCTGCATAAAGTTCTGCAGTCAACACAAGGTTAAAATACAAATGCATGTTTGTATTAAAGTACTTTAGATATGAGCTAGCTTGATAACATTCTGCAAAAGTTGACAACGATTTTTATAAATGCTTTATAGCCCCTATCAGGGATTTGCAAGCCCTCAGAAACTTATCCCAACAGTTATTTTTAGCAGCAGGATGAGTTTATGAAAGTATGCGCGAACTTTCAGAGCAAAAGACTCTGTGGTTCTCAATAGGCAGTGTCACACAGACAAATCCTGACCCATCTGGAATAAACCAGATTTTAGAAATCGTGTTAAAAACCATATGCCCGCCAATCATTAAGACAAACAGTGACCTTACCTTACACTGTCCTTAAAGGCGATTATTTCAACATTAGTGTCAGACAGAAAAATCTCTTAAGAAGTCCCTTGAAAAATCCTTTCAAGGAAGAATTATCTTGCTTCGTTAGAGGATTTTTTAAGGCATTTGTTTAAGGGATAATTGATGACAGACAGCCAATTAAGAGGATAACTAAAATCAAGATTTTTTGGCCTTTATGTGACACCGCCTAATGAGTGAAAATTGAAGCCCTCATCTAGTACACAACAAATGGTGTAAACAAAACACTGCTAGTTGAAAAGAAAAAATTACTGCAATTTTGCTAGTTACTAATATTTTACCACCATACATTTGGGAAGTTTTTAAATTATAATTTTGTTTACAACATTTTAACTCTTTTACAAGTTTTGAGGTTTGTATCGTGCAGATCCCTTTAGTGCCCTTTAAGCAGTGATTGATTATATAGGCATTGAAGTAATACATTTTGCATGAGACAGTGTTGTGTTGTAGCAGACCGTCGCTAAGCTTCTACATCCTGCGGCAGTCTCGTGTGTCCCTGCTTTGTTTCCTGCCGTCTTCCTTTGCAGACCAGGTATATTAATATGAGAACCAGGATGAGCGCTATGAGACTAGTCCCGATCAAGATAGGTATTGCTAGAAAGAAAAATGGGAAGAAAAATAGAGAGAACAAAATTACAGTAAACATACAAGCTTTGGTTAACTGAGGGCTACCACAGTAGAATAATAGTATACAAATAGTGAATGGCCATGAGTGCAATGGTACAATATTTTGCACGAGGTGAAAGATAAGAGACCCTCTGTCCAGCAAGGGGCAGCTGAGTTGAATAGAGCGTCTCACCTTTCACCAAATGCAAAATCTTGTTTCATTGCACGAATAAAGACCATTCGCTCATTGTTTTATACAACACCTCGGACGTTAATGAGCTTAAAATAATTTTTTTTTTTTAAGAACAGTTTTTCTAGGCCTAAATCTCAGCGATTTTTAAAATTTTTAATATTTGTTATTATCAATGAAATTGCCGATAGTGAGCGCGCAAACCATGCACGTACCATGATTTATATTTATTGTGACGTCAGAGTGCAATTTCTTTTGATCAATTTGTACCATTGCACAGTGTAGTCACTTGCCTCACAATATACTTTATACATCAATAGTGACATCAGCGTGCAAATTGATCAAACGGAATTGCACGCCTGGAGAATGATGCCGTTCAACTTTAATGTTATCGCATGTCATGTGATTAAGAATTGAACAATGAGGTTGCAAGAATCTTAGTAGGTGTTGTATAATGGGTTTCAGATTTAAAAATGAGATTTGTCAGCGCCCAAGTGTCCAGGGCGCGTCTTATTTTTTCGTACCACGGCGAGGCCAGATTGAGCTCGCTAGGGAAACATGCGCATGCGCACTCGCGAAGGAAACCAGCGCATGCGCACATGGAATCCGGTTGGATGGTCAATAGGGCGATAGTTATTATACAAATCAATCCTTCATCAACTCATCGTCAGCTCAATCGGTAAGGACAGCGTGTTACTAATAGCACTTTGACGTTGACTTGAGGGTTCAAATCTCAGTTTATTTTGTTTTTTTGCCTTTATAAATAGTGAGGCAAAGCAATAAATAATCAAAGTCTGATTGTTTGTGACCACTTTGCAAGCTTACGTAGCTTGTTATGTATGAAAATGAGTACATACTGGAATCTGGCCTCGCCGTGGTACGAAAAAATAAGACGCGTCCAGGGCACATATTAGTTTTGAGCATAGGGATGTTATTGCCTGGAGACATGGTGGCTCAGTGGAAGAGCGGTGGTCTCATATCTAGGATCTCGTGGGTTTGAAACCATTGTGTGTGTGTGTGTGTGTGTGTAATTGGGTTTTTACAGACGTTTGTTAATCAGATATGATTATTTACGTCTCGGGACCGACTTTTAACGTCACTTTCCGAAAAACGTGACTCAGTTTCGAGCCTGCGTCCTCGGCTGAATTTGTTTGTAACTTCCATTGTTAGCTGGATTATAGGCGCACGCCACAACGCCCTGTGCTGGAGTGCTAGTGTTTTATAGTTTAAGACATAAATACATGTACAGCTGTATGAATATTCAATAGATCAGTGTGAATAAAAAGGTAACAAAAAATCAACTAGAAATTGCCTATTTGCATGCAAAATAGTGATAATCAATATCACTCTGCTTTAATTTACTTTTTTTGATGGAAACGCTCATAAATCATGAATGGCACAGAGTACTGCAACAGAAACAGACTAAAATTTTACAGTGATTTTCACACTTTCTGCTCAAGTACAATTTGTAAATCGGAGCTTTCTGGATCAAAAGATAAAAACAGAACATCACTAGAAGGTGACATTGAACTGCTATGGGTTAAAGATACTACGGTATGTCCCTTTTGCAGCCAACATCAAATTCTGTAGAACTTTGCAGGAATTATGAACATGTATTGTATGTCCTATCTGTGAAATCTAAACGTCAGACTTCACTGTCAGACACTATTAAGTGACTGGCTTACACTGTTCTTTTTTTTTTTCCTTTGGTAACAACTAAATAAAATGAGCTGTAAAGGGTACATGAGCATCTGTCTACATCAATAACCCAATTCTTGTAATGACCAAAATGAAACTGATCAAATCTTTGCGCAGCACAAAAGGTACGACCATTAAGGTACAAGGGTCTGAAAATCAGACTATTACTTTAGTGATTGCAATCAACAAAGTTGATTTGACAACTAATGGTCATTATTTTCCCACTTAAAGACATTTTCAAGCCCTTTCGTTTTTGGGGAAGTTCTAAATTAGTATTATCTTTCAAATGCCCTTGGAATTTAACCTTTTCATTTTGGGGGCCTGCAAATGAGACATAGTACCTTTAATCATTGATACCCAACCCTCAGAGAGGACATAAAGCTGTCAATCTCCTCTGGTTGCTTACTGACAAGCATACAAATGCTTTCTTAGCAGTCGGGGAAAAACACACCAACCAACCAATACTTACTGTAGTTTTTCATGAACGTTGCACCGCATTCAGCCTCCACGTTCCCAGGTATGACGTCAAGAACAAGTTCTTTGAATCGCTCAAGGCCGCACATATCAGAGCAGTCCTTCAGGTTCAGCTTGTAGGGTGTCTCCTGATCGGTGGAATTCCTAAACCACATGCTGATGTTGAACGATCTACGAGAAGAATCAGAAAATGCAATGTTCATTTCCAGACTAATCTCCTTTTAATATTACCTGGGGGTGTTTCACAAAGATACTAAGTTGAACTAACTCTAAGTTGGACTTCAAAATTATGGAGAGCTATTTGTAGTCTTGAAATAAATATATTCAAAAGTGAAAATTCAAGTATTTTAGACTTTTTATAAATTCCTCATCAAGAACATGAAATCTCCTTGATAATTGAAAACATGAATGATTTGAATCAACATTTGATGCCTTTTAAATTAACTTTTACAAAATATTTTCATAAATGCTAACGGCTTTCCATAATTGTTAAGTCCAACTCAGAGATAAGTTCAACTTAGGATCTTTGTGAAACACCCCCCTGGTGTGTAGAACTCCTACACCACATCCTTTCCTTAAAGAATCTAAAAGAAAAGAAAACAAAATTCAGGCTTGCCAGCACACAATGTATGCACATTATTCACTCCCTGGGGAGTGTTCCAGCAAAGAGCCATTTCACAGATGACGATGTTCATGATGCTGAGCAAACTACAATGACTTTTGCATCCTACTGGGTACCCATTTAACACCTGGGTGGAGAGTGGTAAATAATGATCAATGTCTTACCCAAAGGACGTTGGTGCCGGGCTGGGATTTGAACCCTCAACCCCTGGATTGAGAGTCAGACTAAATTACTATTATAATAACCAGGGGTGGTAGTGAGCTTTAAATTTTTTTTCCCCTCAACCACGCCCCCCCCCTTGAGTAAAAAAAAAGAAAAGAAGAGGATTCGCAGGAAAAAATGGCATCTAACAGCATTCCTCCCCCCCCCCCCCAAATAGGGGAAAATACAGAAAAATAGTGAAAATAAGGGGGAAATTGGGAGAAAATAAAAATCGGGAAAAGATCGGGTAATTATCAGGCCTGCTTTACTGTGGTACATTGTACCTCCATTCTCACATAACCTGGTGCATTCAAATCATTTGAGTTGTATGTGTATGTACATGCTCGATTAGAATTGGGCACGCATGGGACCCAGGTCGGACTTGGGTTCCGAACGATGGATTTTCTCTTAGTCATTATTTACTTCATATATTCTTTTACGATTAACCTAGAATGCCAGGTAAATTTTTTAAGTCAATTTTATACAATCTAGCTATACACCAATCTCCTTTTCTTCCAGGTGATTGGTACACTGTATGAATTTACAATGATATATCTTACTTGGTTGCGTCATCTTCCCAGAGTTCCACGCCCACAGCCGACGCATACGGAGACTGTTTCCCATTGTACACTCCAAGCGCAGACATGAAAGCAGCTAGCGTTGTGTCGTGCTGTAGAGATGCGAGAAAAATAAACATTGAATTTTTCATCAAATTGGCAGATTTCTGTCATCATCATAACCTCTCCATACATGTACGTCTTATGCAGGAAAACACTTACCGGTATTCACTCAAAATGGCTTATTGAAACGTACTAAAATAAGCACTGATCATTTTATTTAATGTATATATATATTTGTTTATGCTGAGGAAAGCACAGAACTCTTCCTTTTTTTCTTCAATTGTTTACGATATGTTTAGTAAAATGTGTCACTTAAAGATAACCCTCGTTTAATCATATGCTTTTGTAAATATGTTAATTCAGATTTTACCTATTTATACACAAACCTATGAACCGGGACCTACATAATACAAGCTTTGCTTTTTAGTAGATCCCCCACTTTATTGATTGATTTATATGATTGTATTCTCTGTTATAACTATTATCATGTACATTATGTTTTCTATATTGTATGTTTAGTTATAATAATTACCATTGTTCATTATGTTCAATTATGTTATTTTTGATAAAGTGAAATAAATAAACTTGAAACTTGAAACTTGAAACTTCCATAATATTAAAGACTGAATTCTCAAAGTGTGCGGATACATGTAACTTAGCAGATAACTTCAAATTGGCCGAATCTGTAATGTCTCTGTGATGCAGCATTGGACTTTCCCATTTGTTCCAACAGACAACATGAGTAAAATATCAGTTTTTCAAATGTATGACTCAGGAGAGTTCTTTTTCAGAGGACCTACCATTTGAATAAAGCTTAATAAGGGAGAAGGCACTTAGGAGAAAAACAGAAAGAAATTAAATTTATGTACACAACAAATAGGAGAGTTGTCCATGACTATATCACAATCTACTGACCTAATTTTCAATTTGAGATCTGCATAGATTTAGTAGTCATCTCATATATTCATTGGTCCAATTTATTTCAAATTCTCGCTATTCTGTTTAAATTTAATATGTTTCTGCTTTCATACAAATAAACTTATTAAAGGGATCCGGTAACTTTGTCTCAGATTCTGAAAACATATTCTGGATTTAGCTCATGATGCAATGATAATTATAAACCTTTAGGTCAGTCAGGAACCCCATGACTTTTACAAGCCGATCGCCTGTCTGATTATCAAGATATTTATGATTGGAATTACAAATTTTGAAAACCGTTCGCCTGACGGTTTTCATAACACTACAGTCTATTGGGGAAAACGAGTATGGTAAAACCGGTCACTCAAAGATTTTTACTTTTTTGAGGCACTTCTTCATCATTTTGAAGTGCAATTTTTTTAGGGCTTCAATATTACATCATATCACAGACACTGATAACACGTAGGGCCGTGTATCTCAGATTTAACATTTTTAAACGATCCCTTTAAAGGCATTGTTTAACAATGTTTCCAGTTTTAAAAATCAGAGATGCATTGCCCTACGTGTTATCAGTGTCTGTGATATGGTGTAATATTGAAACCAAAACAAAATTGCGCTTCAAAATGATCATGAAGTGCTTCAAAAAAGTAAAAATCTTTGAGTGACTGGTTTTACCATACTCATTTTCTCCAATAGACTGTAGTGTTATAAAAACTGTTGGGAAAATTAAATGAATAAGCTATTATGTTACTTTTAACTGTAAGACTTACAGCTGAATACATGAAGAACTTGATTGGAGTACCCGTCACGTTCTTACTCTTCTGTTCCATGTCGGAGATCATCTTTCCTACCAGAGGACCTGAAAAAATGAAAAAATATTGAATAATAATTACAATAATCCCGGGGTGATAGTGAGCACTAAAAAAAAAAATGGCATTCAACAACATTCCCCCCTTTTGAGTAAGAAAATTGTGAAAAAACTGAGAAAAATCAGGAAAAATACGGTAAATAAGGGAAAATCTGGAAAATTTGTTAAATCGGGAAGAAGAAAAAAATTCTGGAAAAATCAGGAAACCAATTTAAATCGGGTAATTATCAGGCCTGATAATCATATCAGGCTTGTATACTGTACTATGTTTTCAAGACGTATTGCAAAACAGCATCTGAGGAACTAATACTTCAACAAGCTGTGCTTCTAGTTAGTTCCTCTTTTCTTGTACTATTTATATTTGTCTTGTTTCATTGTATATTGTTTGTATTACTTATTCATTGTACTATGTTTTGCATGAAAAATTAAATCATTTGAATTTGAATGTTGCCATCTCTACACGTTTAACAAATAGCAAAAAAAAAACACTTATATCTAATACACAACATTTGGAATAGCTACAGTGACTTGATTAAAAACAGCTCATATCTATTGTATTGCACTGTAAATCCGATTTCATAACAAACAAAGATACAAGCCTTTTTTCTTTTTCACAACAAAGCTACTTGTTCATCGATTTTGAATAAAGAGATAATTTAAGTTGGTCAATATTATGGTAGATGCTAAATACATCACAAATTCAGTATGCATACACACAGAATAAGCTCTTTACTGCAAGATATTCTATGTGCATTTAAAAATGAAACAAAGCATTCATGGTAGTAATATCAAGTTCTTGTATAGTGCTCATTTCTTTCAGACTAGACAAACCAGGAGCTCGACATTTTATTACCCCGGCTTTAGCATGGCTGTTATTATGGAGGTAGTATTTGAAAGAATAAATCCCTCCCAAGTAGCCATTTAATTCACCTGTATCGAGTATGGACAATTTAAGACAAAATTTCACTCCTGGAGCTTATACATGTACATGACAAATAACCCCAAAACATGGCGAAACATAAAGGGGCTCCCATAATGTTAATAATAGTAATAATGTTTTTTACCCAGGGAAGCCTCATGAGCATCAAGGCTGTTCTTCCTGAGGGCCCTGTAATTATTATTTTCCCGGCGATTACCAGGTACAGGTACACATTGACACCTTATTTGGGTGTGGCAAATGTGGATTAATGTATTGCCAAGGGACGTTATTGCTAGGCTGTGATTCGAACCGTCAACCCTTGGATTGAGAGCCAAGTTAAAGGGCCACACTAACCCAGCTAACGTAGCCTTTTAAAATATAAATTCACCTCTACTTATTAATATTCCAGCCTCTGATTTTTCAGAAAACTCTATTATGACCAAAAAATGATAATAACCATCTATTTTTCACAGTTCTCACGCTTGCTGGGCTACACCCCTCGAAAAAAGATAATACGGTCACGTGGCCTTGATGACGCATTTGACGTCATTGCGGGCATGTCAGATTTGTCCTACAACTAAGGATCTTACAATCTCATTGAAATTCATAAATGAAACGTACTGGGATTATCAAGTGCATATTATTTTTTGGATAAATTTCTTTTTTTTCAATATACTGTGAATGCTCGAAGTACCTCCTTTTAGTCTGGCTAGTTCCTTTGTGCCGAATAGCAGTGCCATGCCGATGTTTGTCAGATTCTCCAGCTTGAGCATGACATCGTTGGATGCCCAGGTAGGGAGAGTACGGTTATGAGCTTGCTGTTAGGAAAGGGTCAAAATGAGAGAAGAAGGAAGAGCATTAAAAAGTCTATCAATCACCAAAACACGTTTTATTCTCGATGTAACGGGTTCCATGGCGCTATACTGTATTAAATATACAAGCTTCAAATATTACCTTTAAAAAGATATATATCAGTTTAAATACATCCTCAGCAAAAAGATTTTTTGTTTTTGAGTAGACTAGTTAACACGACTTGCACTTGCCTAGAATAAGGTGCGCACAGAAGTCAAATTGGATTCTGTGCGAGCCCTATTTTAGGTTATCCTTTATTCTTCTTCATACTCCATTAACCTAGAATTTGGGAGTCGATTTTATTCATTTTAGCTACCGGGTATACACAATTTTTTTTTCTTTAGGAGATTGGTAGAATTTAAAGAAAAGATATATACTCGACTATCACGACACGACTTAAAACTAGACTAGGCGCAAATAGTCAAATCTGACTGAGCGCCATAAATATAACCAACAACAACAACATTACTAAGAGAGAAAATGAGAAACAAAGACACATGCATGTACCTGTACATGGAAAAGTACAGTTAAATCTAAAAGAATGGAAGTCTTGCTTGAGTTGCATACATGTAGCAAAAAAATAAACTGAGCTTAAATATCATGCAGAGCGGAGAAAGGCACAAGTAGAGTGAAAAAAGTTTCGTTCATTCCTTGATATACCTTTGAAAAGGTATGTGAATTAAACTGACCTCACAGAAGAGGGGATCTTCTATCTTATACACAGTATTCAATGTGACATCTTCAGTAACACCAGTGTCCTTCTTGAGCTTCTGAAAGAAATCCTATGAGAAGAAAAAAAAGGAGAAAAACATATTCAATTTTTTTTTGGAATAAGTAATCAAATGTTGATTTGTTTATTAGCAATGAAATGATTTTACAACCATTCTTCACCTTTTCTTCTTATTTCTGATTATTTAATTTACATGTACAGCTAACAGCTACATATCCTTACCAGGTTTCGTTATTTCCTTTTAAAAGTATGTGAAAAAATTGATTGGCCCTATGTGTCATCAGCATCTGTGATATGGTGTAATATTGAAGCCCTACAAAAATTGCCCTTCAAAATTGTCATGAAGTGCCTCAAAAAATGTAACAATTTTTGAGTGATCAGTTCTACCATACCGGTACTCATTTTCCTCAATAGACTGTAGTGTTTATATACAAATTGTTGGGAAAAAGATTTTTTGAAATTTCGAATTCCAAAGATATGGGCGATTGACTTGTAAACGTCATGGGGTTCCTGACTGACCTAAAGGTTGATAATTATGATTGCAGCATGAGCTAAATCCAGGATTTTGTTTAGAATCTGAGACAAAGATACCAAATCCCTTTAAGAAGGTTTTATGTTCAATCAACACCAAACTTGGCAAGTGACAGCAAGTTGAGGGTGCATAAATGTCAAAAAGCTGTATGAAATCAAAGTCATATCAATTATCATCCAATTCTTTATTATGTCGTAAGGGACCAGCACCACATAAAACTTTAATGTTCTTTCCTGCCGGTTTCGTATAATTTTATTTTTGTGTTTATCTTTCGTTATGTTGTTTGTATGTTCTTCACTTATCCGTAAATAGCAATGTTATAATTATGTATGTATTTAGATGACGAATGGAATAAAATGAAATGAAAAGATGAAAATATTAAACTGACCTTGTTTTCGTCATTGATCTGTTTCACGCGGGTAGTCGCCAACTCTTTAGCCAACAACTCGTCATAGTACGGGCAAGATGTGCCGTCTGTACGCAATAACTGGATGGGAGACAAACCAAGAAATAGATGGGTTATTTAAATGAAGTTCAGGGGGGTGTTTCACACTAGAAGATCCTAAGTTGACCTTATCTCTAAGTTGGACTTAACACTCATGGAAAGCCATTGGCATCCTTGAAAATATTTTGTAAAAGTTATTTAAAAAGGCATAAAATGTTGATTTAAATCATTCATATTTTCTATTTCATTTTCATGTTCTTGATGTGGAATTTGTGAAAAGTCTAAAATACTTCAATTTTTGCTTTTGAATGTATTTCATTACAAGGCTTAAATGGCTCTCCATAATATTTAAGTCCAACTTAGAGTTAAGTTGGACTTCAAATCTTTGTGAAACACCCCCCTGGTGGTAGAAAAGCATTTTATAGGTAGGCTACCTTACTGACATCGCTACCACTGCTGCGATGCATTTTCAGTTGCGCCATCTTTTGGTGAAGGCGTACATAGAGCGATTACCGGTTCCAGTATCCAAGCATCATCACACGTGCATCATGGAGGTGATGATGCATTGTGGGTCATGGAGTTGATGATGCATCGTGGGTCATGGCTGTTGATGCATCAGGACTTTATGAGCAGCAGATGGCAGTATACAACTTGGCAGTAAATCTGAAGAATTCTCAGTAGAATACCATCCCTTTATTAACCCATAGCAGTTTAATGTCACTTTTTAGTGACATTTTTAAATTATATATTTTGGTCCAGAATACTCTAAAATAAGTTCTGTACATGAGCAGAAATGGCAAAATTGCTTGAAGATTTTATTCCATTTCTGTGGCAGTACATTATGACCTTCATGGATAAGAGCGATTTAATCACAAATACATGTAATCATTGAAGTCTTTAAACAGGCAACACAGAGTGAAATTTATACCGGTAATCAATATTTTCTTTATGCTGTTTCATATTAAAATCTTTTTTTTAAATGATAATCTTCTCATCATGTTTTGGACAGCTTTTTCAATACACCATTTTTTTGTTACCACACAAACAAAAATCTTGTAAAAGAAGATGAAATTCCTCACTTTCCAAATCAGTTTAAATCACTCATGTACTGAATGGAGTACCTTCTTACGTTATAAGAAAAAAGCCTTAAAAAAGCTATTTTCATTGACAATTACCAATTTTTCTGGCAAATTCTGCAATTTTCATTCACATTGCTTCCATTACTGGACATATTATTTTCAAACTTATAAAGGAGTGGAAAAGAAGATTAATTTTTGCCAATTTGAGGAGGAAACACTGATTCATTTAGAAAATAAGAAAACTCATTCTTGTGATACTAACGTACATCCGTTCATTACATCATACTGGAAAGCAATACATATTTGCAATGATATCACACTTACATAATCATTCTCTTTGGGTTTGGTATGTACTGGGATGGGTTGCCAGGATATGTTAGGATTGAACTGCATCTCTGGCAAGGGTTGGTACAGTCCCGACAGATCGCTCTGCGCTGACATGAGACAGCGGTCCACGTCGGTGCTGCGAATATAGATCTCAGTTCGGGTGTAGTTTGCGTTGAGGAATCCGGTGTCTTGGTATCTCTTTCCCAAGAACTGGCCTAGACCGTATTGCATCTGCATCCCAAGCTGGAGAAACAAAAAAGAATTGGTTTTCATTTTGACCTCTTCTTTGCCGACACATTTTTGAACAATGGAAACAATTCATGATTACAAGCACAAATGGGACTAATAATGCTTGTTCCATTGCTTAAAAGAACGGCATTTGAAAGATAATACTAATTTAGAACTTCCCTCAAAACAAAAGGGACCGAAAATGTCTTTTAGTAGGAAAATAACGAGCTATAGTTGTAGAATCGACTTTAGTGATTTGCAATCATTTTAGTAGTTGTCTTATTTTCAGACCCTTGTACCGAATGGTCATACGTTTTGTGCTGTGCAAAGATTCAATCAATTTGATTTAGGCCATTAAATTACCACATTTTTTGTTTCCCTTGAAAATGGTTTCTCATTGGAACATGTACTAAAAGAACCTGTGCATAAAAACCATCTGCCTATGAAGACCACTTTTCTTGTCTCCCTTGGGTGGTCTTTATATACAGGTTTCACTGTAGCAGAGATTATTACTAGGCACCACTAGCTCTATTGAAAATATGATTTTTGAACAATCATGCATAAATTTGTGTTCCAGACGTATGTTCTCGTGCCACTTCATTTCGCGAAGCTACCTAGAATACCAATTAGACTGCAGATTGCAAGAGCATGTAAAATACAATTTTAACTGATAATTTAATCTGCTGTCCAATTTCAGATTCATGTAGAACTAATTGTCTATGATAAATTATTGCTGATGACAAAGATATGAATTTGGAGTACATAATCTTTTGAATTTGAGTAATGATATTTAGTCCGATAGAAGTTTTCAAAACCTGGAAAAGTTGTTAAGTACAAGGTTTTTTCATTGATTTGTGTTCTAGATGGGTTTAGAGGTATGCCATCTTGGCAACCAAGCTGAATTTACCTCAATACCCATCTAAAAGAAGAATCAACAAAAGAACCTTGCACTTAACAACTTTTCTGGGTCATGCACATGATACATGTACACTGCATATTAGGGCTGGGACGAGTAGTCGAATGCTCGAGTAACCGCACTGTTGGCCGACGCTTACCCGTGCCAGGGAGAGCGGCGGCCGCTGGCATGGTGCCGTCGGTAAAAATGTTTCTTAACTCAAGCACTGTCAAACTCACCACTCAGAAACTGGGACCAAATGTCCGGATTTCTGTTTGGACTTGGAGGAAAATGGATTATTCTTCCATCTTTGGTTTTTAAAACAGCATTGTTTACTGTTATTATTATTATTAAATCGGCGCCTTCAACTGCAACTCGAAGTAAAACTGCATGCGTTTTCGGCGACGGATCTGGGATACTGCTCCAGTTGTATGGTGGTGGCAAAAAAAAAAAAAAAATAAATAAATAAAAAAAATCCCCAAAAATTCAAAAAAATTATATAAAAAAACATGGTGTCCGAATATTCGAGTACTCGCTTGTAAGCGTGGGAGTGTACTTGGGTACCTCATTACACTGTTGTGCACAGCCTTACTGCATATAATGCATATGGTACTGGGGTCATTCCATGTCAAATCACCCCAAAAATCTGAAAATCGGACAATTACCCCCCAGACAATTACACCAAAGGAATATTACCCCTCGGACAATTACCCCCTAGGGAAATTACCCCCCCCCCCCCTATTCGTTAAAGGGGAAGTCCATCCTGATAATAAGTTGGTTTTAATCAAAGCAGATTTTTTTTGGGGGGAGCCTATTATCCTTGAGGGTTAATTTTCCAGGGGGGGGGGGTGCAATTGTCTGGAGGGTAATTTTCCTCGGGGGGGGGGGGGGGGGGGACAGATTGTCATAGGAGGTAATTTTCTGGAGTTAATTGTCATCTGGGTATGATAGTCCTCGGGTGCATAATTGTCCTCGGGGGGGGGGGGGGGACATTTCCTGGGGGTTAATTTTCCAGGGGGGTAATTATCCTAGAACCGACTCAGAGGCCTAAAGCCATACATCCTGTTAACCCTTTAGGCCCATATGAACTTGTCATTTTATTTCTATTCAAGTACTGCTGACATTTAGAATGGATATGCCTAGAACAAAAAAGCATGTGGAAGATGTATGTTGTACTGTGCATATTGCATGTATTGTATACATTATAATAGGGTTTATTGTGAATATCTGTAAGTATGGATACTTTCAATCCTTATTGCTCCTAATCAAAAAATATTATATCTCTGAAACTTTTATATGTTCTAGTGAACATGTCAAAGGTTACATTTCATTAAAAATATTGTCAAGGTCACGTGATCCACAAGGTCAATTTCAAGGTCAAATCTTAGGTCAAGAGGTCAAAGTACCCCAACATGTACGAATTTTCAAAATGGCGGCAGATTTGGAATCCTTATCGGATACCCTTTCCAACAATACAAATTTTGTGAAGATTGACCCATTAGGTCCCGAGATACAAGGGTTCAAAGGTAGGCCCGCCACCCCCATTTTTGCAAAAATCTCAAAATTTGGTGGGCCGTATCTCCCAAACCCCTCACCCGATTGACCTAAAATTTGGGATTTGGTGCTGTGAGATCACACTCAACAAGTACACTAAGTTTCATCAAAATCAAAAATGGTAGGGTTAAAACCATTGGGTGATTTGACATGGAATGACCCACTGTCCACTGGACTATAACCAGCATAATTCTTCAGCTACAACTGACTGGATACCGTAACCAGTATACCCACAAAAAAAAAACCCCACTAAGAATCAGTATGGGGTGGTTGGACTGTGTGGCTCATGCATTATCACAATACCAGCAGAAATTCTATACAAATTAAAAGGTCAAGTGAACCAATACTTCATTACAATGCTTCTCTTTTTCAACTTTGTGCAAAGTAAAGGAAGGGGGAAAGTCCCTTGAATATTCCCAATATATATGGCACAAAATATCCTGATAGAATGGTTGAAGAAAGAAAGACAAAAGATATTAGGCCACACTTGGTACTTGGTTGGGTAATCCCTTTGGCAGCTCACTCAGGAAGCTATACTGGGATGGTAGATGAGGCGAGTAACTACAAGGAGTGTCATGAATTGCTAAAAACAAAACAAAAACACTAAAAGACATCAGAGTCTTCTGAAAGATTAATTGGAAGGAAAAGTAGAAGGTACCGAACCAAGAACTAACTGGGAGTGCAAGTTAAATTAAAGCCCCTCTAAAGTGTTGGGAGCTCAAAAAAATTGGTGGTAAAATTTCACTTACCGTACCGGTAAATTGTATCATAATGTGAAAGAGAATTTCCTTTCAGACACATTTCTGTAAGGATTTTCAAAACAATTGTGTTTGAAGTAGAATATTGATGAAAGAATATCAAAATTTAGGTTTTCTGTGTACGACAGAAAACCCAAATTTTGTATTATTTTATCAATATTTCTCTTCAACACATTTTTTTTTTTTTTTTTTTTTTGGAGGGGGGGGGGAATCTTTGCAGAAATGTTTCCTCTTTCACATTATGATACAATGAAAGTGAAATTTCGCTATCAAATTTGGGAGGGGGGGGGGATTCGTGGCTCCCAATGCTTTAGAGGGGCTTTAAGACTTGGAGTTGGATGAAAACGCAAAAGTGAAGTGGTGTATCGTATTTGCCAGCGTAAAGGCCGCAGTATTTTTGGAAGAGAAAATATCAAAAAGTCGGGGTGCGGCCTATGCGGCGAAAGAGTTAAAAAAATAAAAAAATAAGTCAAAACCAGCACAAATTTGCACATATGGGACTAGATCTACGAACAGTACAAAGGACATTTCCACACATCTTACCGACAATTTTATCTTGCATTGTTGACATGAAGACGAAAATAAACTTCCAAAAACAACATCTGCCGATAGATCTTGATCTAAGTTCGTGCCAATGCATTGCAAAAGTAAAAGAAGGGCCCGTTTAACGGGGCTGCCGCGAAGCATCCAGCACGCGAAGTCGCTATTTTGCATCCATTTTAATACACAAGAGAGAGGCGCAATGTATACATCACAGAAAACTACCTAGGCTAGGCTAGCATCAGTGCGGGATGGCCGAGGGGTCTAAGGCGGTGGTTTTAGTCACATCAACATTTGTACGCAAGAGATCAAATCTCGACTTCGACAAAAGTTTTTAATGTCAAAATCGGGGGTGCGGCCTATACGGCGCTGCGGCCTTATCGCCGGCAAATACGGTAGTAGAAAACAGAGATGTGCGGAAGAATGTTACAATCAATTTAAATCTTACCTTTGAGAGTTGACCCCATCCTTGCGGCCAACTGTCCTCCTGATAGGGGTCAGTGGGAAAGGTTTGAGCCGGAGAACGATCACCATGACGATAGAGCTGGGAGAAATTAAACAAAGAAATTCAAAGTGATGATAATGACACTAAGGCATAGAAAAATGAGAATCATACATGTATCACATTTGTTTTTCATAAAAATTTGACAGCTGTGTTAAAAAATAAGCATTTACATTACAGCCCATATCACAAGAATGAGTTTTTCTTATTTTCTAAATTATTAAGTTTTCCCTCCTCAAGATTGGTAACAATTTATCTTATTTTCCACTCCTTTATAGTTTGAAAATTAAATTTTAAAGGCCCACTGCATTACTTGTAGCTACTTGCGCCCTCTATATAACAAACAATGCCTAATCGGTGACCATTGGTCCCCCATGATCCTCTTTTTCTTATGTTAACTGAGAGCTGAGTTGATGAGATAACCACCTGTCCAGTGACCTTGCAGGGCGGTCTAATCCCTCCTGTAAACTACGGCAGATAAGCTTTAAGTACTTGAAGCATTGTGAATGAAAATTGCAAAATTTGCCAGATAAATTGCTTTTAATTGAACATGAAAATAGCTTTCTTAAAGGCACACTGTCCTACTTGTAGCTACTTGCTCCCTCTATATAGAAAACTTCCCAAATCGGTGCCTGTTGGTCCCCCATGATCCTCTTTTTCTTATGTTAAATGAGAGCTGAGTTAATGAGATAGCCACCTGTCACAGTGACCTCGATGGCTCTCTGGGTGGTCTAATCCCTTCTAGCTGCAGTAGTAAAGCCTCCCTTTAAAATATTTTACAGTTTTTTATGTTTTTTGTAATTTTTTTTTTTTTAAACCTTGGCACAGGATTAGCACTGCAAGGAGCATTTACATTTCCTCCTTCACAAATGGCAAAATTGTTTCAGTGCAAAGTGGATTGGTGTATTGTTTCTCTTCTGTTCTAATACATGTAGCATACTTCTTTCTTTCTCACTCTTACTTTTGAAAGTTTAAGGTTTGGTGAATTGGCAAAATTAAATGAAATAACCAAGAAAATGGGAAGCAGAACCAAAGAGAGTATGTGGAAGGACGACAGAGAAAGGGGAGGTTTTAGGAATGTCTGTCGACAAATGAAAGTGGTAAAGTGCAAGTTGACTTGGGAGTTCTAACTTCTAAGAAAGAAAATAAATTGTGTACATGTAGCTTATCGACATGGAGAAGTAACCCAGTCTGTTTCTATATATGTACCACTTCTGAAACTGTAGGTGACAGTGACAAAGCAACTCCAGCACAAGCAAATATTTTGGACAAATACAGAGAGACTTAAACAACAACATTAGGAATCATCAGAGCAAGAACAAAATCAATCACTTTAAGGAGAAACCTAATTGAAGGGAAGGATTCATTAACATGTCTAATGAACACTGAATCAGTACCGTGGTTATGCGCTGCAGGTTGAGATGAAAAAAGCAGATTCTTATAACCGGTAATCATACTTTTGATGAATTAATTAATTGAAAGCGTTCCACACTTACATTTCAAAGTGCAAACAATGTGAGAAGATATATGTAAGTTATTTTTGTGTCATTTGCACTTATGATATCTAGACCAATAGACCATCATATGAAATACAATATCATCAGTTTTTTTAAATGTGAATAAGGAAATTTGTATCTTTATGTAAATTCAAATTCCAAACTTTAACAGCCATTTTCTCAGATTCTACAAAATGCATGCATACAGTTACAATATTGAATAGTGAAACTACATGTATGCACAATGGTGGAGTAGTTATAGGAAGAATTGAAACCAATCTGTTCTTTTATCTTTTGTATAAAATGTACTTCTTGTCTTTAAGTACCTTTCAATTATCATTATTAAAGGTAATGTATCCCTTTTGCATCCAACGACAACCCTGTAGAACTTTGCAGGAATCAATTCCTGAGTACAGAATGTCCTTTCTGTGACCTTAGCAGTGACCTTGTTATGCAAGGGAAATTGTTTACTCTGTAGACTTCTTTACCACTTATGCTAGCATGAGGTCCATACTATTTACACGTACTTAAAGGGCAATTCAACCCTTGTAATACATTGATTTTACTATGAATGATTATGAAAGCAGAAAAATAACAGAAACAGAATGGCAAAAGTTTGAAATGAATAGAACCAATAGGTCTAGTAAGGAAGTTATGAATGTTTGAAAAATGAGATCACTAGCCTATATGCAAATCTTAAATTGGTAATTCGGTCAGTGGATTGTGACGTACATATAGGACCAAGCACGAAGAACTTTGTGTATTGAGCGCTGTACAGTTTGTTTACGCGCTCCCATTGGCCAGTCTGCTCGAGTGGCTTCATATTCAAGTGAGAGAGGGCCCACTTAACTTAAGTTCAATGGCAATGTCAATACATAATATTACGTCACACCAGAGATTTTGACATGTCATGCTTTAAACAGGTGATGCACTTCACACATAACTGACGCACACATGAAATTGCACACACATAAAATAGAAAAATCAACGAACATTTCAGAATAAATTTCCAGTTAGTACCTTAAATATGACGAAAATGAGAATTTTTCAAACTTAAAAAATAGTTACGTAAGACTTGAACGTAAGTGAAATACTTAACCTTTTAAGGATGCTGAAAAAAAATCGTAACAAATACAGGGTTTGACTGAAATATCATAATTTTGGTATAAAAAAAAATCGAAAATCGCAAGCTCGCTCCTCGCACAAAAATAGCATTGATTGAATGGAAGACAGCGATAGCCAACAACAAGGGCCCATGTCGTCCCCAATTTAGTAAAATGAGGCTGCGATTTGCTAAGATCGGATTAACAATTTGCGCATGCACTACATGCAAGCTAACGTTCTACGTGTGCGTGTACAAAAATATCACTTAGAGTTAGGCTAGTCTAGATCTAGACCTAATTATCAGAGTTCAGAGTCAGAGTCAGACATCAAATTCTGATTTTTCTCATGATAATAGTAGGGTGTCTGATCGCGCACCCGATGTTGTGTGCTAAAATTCTTCCCATAGAGATTACACGCATCCCTATGCAGTCTACGTGCATTGCGCGACCATGCAAAAAAAGTCAATTTTTTTTTTTCAATTCGAGATTCAAACCTTTATCTGTTGTGATCCTGAAGGTGATACTCAATAAATGAGGTGTCATATGAAAGAGCAGGTGAATTCCAATATTTCTAAAGGGGCGTAGCCCCCGAAATTCTAAAAATATCTTGGTCAAAACAGCAATTGAAACATTGTGTCCTGGCTAACTCTGAGGTTTGTCACTTTTGAGATATGACGCCCCGATCGATAAGTAGTCCCAGTCCTAAGGAACAATTCTATGTGCTTATATTTTCGCTAGCCCCCAGGGATCACAACTGATAAGTTTAAAAATACCCTTCTCGCTATTTGGTGGATCAGCTAATTAGGAGGCGTGCGCTCCGCTCAGTCCAAACCATGGTTACATCGCGTAACATCTCCGCGTACGAACGAAACCCCAAATTCAATTACACATTATAGTGAAAGAAAGTATGGGTGGCCATTCCCGGCATAGAACCCGGAAGTGAATACACGTTATAGTCAATGGCAATATCGCGGAGACATCTCCGCGAAACTGCCATTGACTATAACGTGCATTCACTTCCGGGTTTATTGTGCGACGAACGCTAACCATACTAGTCAATGGCACATGTCGCGGAGACAGCGTAGCTCAAGCTGCAAGTCGCGGATTGGCTTAGCAGCATGCGTACGATATGAATACGCTTGCATATCGCGCGATACAGCTGTTTGGCTAAATTTAGCAAAACAACATCACTCTGCGTGGACGTCTTTTTCGTCGATTTTGACCAAAATGATATGAATATACCAGCGTTTTGGAGGGGCTGTAACTTTTGATAGAAACATCGGTGAGACTTGATTGAAATTTGAAATGTATTATTCTGATAACATTTTTTATTCAAATATCAAACAAAAATGGTGAAAAACGATCCCAAATTGAAAATTGAAAAATCGTTCAGGCACCCTAATAATACTATAGATAGACCTCTATCAAGTTCTCTCTGATTCTCCCTTGGGGCACTAGTGTCTACTCAAAATTACAGATCTAGATAGCATCTTCTGTATAGATGTAGTCTAGATCTAGACCAATTATTGCAGATAGGCTTTAATTGTAGAATGTAAGAGTACCCCCCCCCCCCCCCCCCCCAGCATGCAATAGACACACACCCATTTTCAAGGTATGGGACTGAGCATCCCGAAATGAAACATTATTTTAGAGTCTAATGTCAATACAACTACACTCTTACCACGTTTACGAGCCGCAGCGTTTGCTCTGACACAGCACCACCGATTATCATGAATATTGAAAAAGAGAAAAGACAGATAAAGGTCGACATCTTCATTTTTGAAGCCTGCTAGCAGTAGCACCTACCAGCGACAGTGATCAAGTATGAAGTATCAAGGAAAGTGTGTGCATGTACCGTATACGCGTACTCAATCATGCATGTGAGAGTCGAGTCGAATGAGTGAGTGTGGTCATGTGATTGCAGGCATGCCCTTTCCGTTCGCTAGATCATGTTTTCTACCAAGGGGGGGGGGGGGGATCTTTAATAAACTGTAAAGATCACCACTAAATCTGTAATTACTGCTGCGATACAAACCACGTACCTCGATCCCATCCGATGCACGCTCCCGTGGGCATGGCATTTATTAAGCTACCCCCACCTGTAAGTGACCTTTTTTTTTTTAATTCCATGAGAAGTCCTCCTAGATCTACTTGTAATTAAGTGCCCCTTTTAACCTCGTACAAGTACCCCTATCCGATACGATTACTGCTCCTTTCACTTTGACAAATGATCCTATCTCCCCAGATGATAACTGTCCCTTTTCAAGAAATGCCTTTCCCCTACGGTGCCCACGCATTTTGACAATTAATATTATATGGCCTAGAATGCATGTCCGAAATAAAAATATAAATTAATTGCCCCTAGCTTTACTTTGACAATGCCTAATTTCCTTTGATATATGGACCACTTTTCTTTCATAATTGTACTGCCTCTGAGAACAAAGTGCCCCTATTAAAATATGATTTTCTCTGAATATGCCCCTATTCCTTTCCTTCAAGTTAATGGTGACCTTCCTCCGATAAAGTGCCCTTTTCAAATCATTGGGATGAGTGATTTTCTTTTCTTCTTTTCTTCTCTGAAAGCTGTAGGCCAAACTAAGGTATAAGCATAGGGCTGTATTCATTTAAAAAATCATGCAATTTTCCAGATTTTAACAGGTAGTTGTTTATTTAATTTCAGAACAAATATATCAAATAACGAAGAAAATTGAGGCAGTTCGATCACAAAGGAAGGATGACTACAAGAAATTTGAAATTAATACTTGTTACTTGGCAACGTGAGTCGGGGATGGACCAACAAGCAAGAATAAATGTTTGTCTGCTAGTATTCATGTTACATCGCGCAAATGGGTAACACTAGGGGGCGCCACGAAACTTGTCATCAGTGACAAATGACTGCAGTTTCTGTTATAAGCTACTGAAATCCTTGATTCTGATTGGTTATCAACAGATTTGTCACTGATTTTAGTCCGATTTGTCATTGAAAAAAGGCTTTGTGAAACGGCGGAGCGTCTTTCAAAGTCGGGGGGGGGGGGCACCACCAAAAAGGCACTTACTGGATCATTTTTTTTTTATATAGATTTGTGAGGTCGCAGTGCAAAAAATTACATCTCAGTTATGAAAAGGCGAAAATAGAATCCTGATGGGGTTTTAAGCACCATCAAATCATGAAAGAATGAAAAGACCTCTAATTAGAAACAAATGTATATCAACTTTAAATGCGAGCGAGCGTAGGCCTAGCAAAGCGAGCTTTGGGTGAAATTAAAGACAAAGTTGCTCGTAGTCGATTTGAATTAGGAGTAAATTTTATGGTGAAAAGAAAAGGGGGCAATTATCCAAGGGGAAAAGGACACTAATTAGGAAAAAAGGGACCTGGTTTCAAAATAAAAAAGGGAATTATCTGAGGAGAAAATAGGGTACTTCTCGCACTTGATAAGAGCAGGGAGATCCCTAATAAGAGGCACTCACCAGAATTGAAAAAGGACACTTATGAGAACGGAAATGGGGCATTTATTACAAAGGAAAAGTGGCAATTATCACAAGGAAAATGGCACTTATTAGAAAAGATGAGGGGGAACGTGTCAAAATAAAAGGAGAACTTATCACTTATCAGTTTTTAAACAGGGGCCCTTATTTCAAAGTTATACAGGGGCTGCCGGGGCTCGGGGTTCATGCATTCATTTTCAAATGTTCCTCGCATATTTCAGTTCAAGTGGTGGGGGCTCCAATTTTTTAAAAGGGGGTTTGATTCTCTTGATAATAATAATGATAATAATTATAAAATCCTCTACAACCGCTATTTTGTTCATGATAAATACAAAGAGGTCGATCTAAAATCATCACAGATAGAGAATGGGAGGGAATAATCCCGCGTTTAAAAGAGAGAATGTATACACAGGCGCGCCGGAAGCAGTTTGGGATGGGGGGGGGGGGGCAAACATTCCAGGGGGCTCACCTTCCAGGGGCAGTGGCGTAATGAGCAACAAATTTTGGAAGGGGGGGGGGGCAGAAGAAAAATCTGCATCACCACCACTCTTACACGTTACATGCAGGCCCCGCGGAACGTTTTTCAAAGTGGAGTATTAACGATCAGGTAGAGCGTAAATTGGCGTGGGGTCCAGGGCCTGAGCCTCGGCAGGGGGTCAAGGGGCTGAGCCCCCGGAAGCCCAGGGTTTTTAGGCATTAAATTACGGTCAGTTAATATTAAGATACCTTATTTGTGACAGGTCACTAATTGGCGGAGAGTCCAGGGAGCAGAGCTCCCGGAAGCTCAGGGATTTAGGTATTTAATTACGGTTAGATGAGCATCCAGGGGCCGCCTTAGGGCCCTTGGTGGGGTCCAGGGGGCAGAGCCCCCGGGAGCTCAGGGGTTTTAGGTATTTAATTACGGTCAGATGAGCATCCAGGGGCCCGTCTTAGGGCCCTTGATAGGGTCCAGGGGGCAGAGCCCCCTCAAGCTCGGGGGTGTTAGTTATTTAATTACGGTCAGATGAGCATATTTTGATACCTCATTTGTGACATTGGCAGGTCACTTTTTTTTTTCTCTCTCTTTCTTTTTTTCTCTCTGTCACATAATTTTTCAAAGAGTGAGGGGGGCTCGAGCCCGCGAGCCCAGCAGTTTTGCAGACCATGACATAAAAGCTTCTAAATAAGCATATTTTTCGCCCGACTGTGAATTTTGGAATTTCTAATTTTTCATCAAACGCCTAAAAAGGTATGACTTACAACAAAAATAGACAAAAAAATACCAGAAAATCATGTCATTTCAGCAACATTTGTAAATCACTGGTATCGCATAAGAAATACCCCCCCCCCCCATCAGTACGGCAGCGTTCAGGGGCTCATGTCTTCTCACCCCTATAACAAAAAACAGACACGCTTTCCCATTGTCCACGATATGCGCGTATCGCTATTATAAAAACCTCTATTGATAAAATAATATAGGTAGCATGCGCAATGTTTAGGAAATTTGATTCCTGTTAACTTTCCTTTTCTTTGAATGGAATTGTATATGTGATTTAATTCAGGTTTTTATTACTGTTATGTTCTTTTGGGTTAAAAATACGAACCATCTTTACTCCTTTACTGCCTTTTTTTTTTTTTTGAGGGAGGGGGGCTCTTTAGGGAGGCAAAATGCGTTTTGCCCCCCCCCCCCACTTCCAGCGCCTATGGACCTACATGAAGACCTTCATTTGAAGGCCTAATAAATGAAATCTGTTTAAAATATTTAAAAAAAGTATGATATCATGAATCTCCTAGAATATATTATACAAGATGAAAAAATTCTTTGTTTGTGACACCACAATTCTTGTAGTTGCGTATTTAGACGGCCTTGGGTTCAGGAAAGGCAACAATCTCAGCTTATAATAAACAGTTTTATTCATGAAAAATCACGGATCTGTCAGGAGGAGGCAACCTTGCCCCCCCCCCCACCCCCTTGGCCCCACTCCAACCCCATCACCGAACGTGCCTACATCAAATACGCTATTAATAATAGTGAAATAAACAATTTTGGTGAAATTGCCTCGGCACTCAATGTCCAGTCGAGCATTCATTTGTCCATAAACGGGATTATCTCGACTAATCAACACAAAAAATTGTATTTTTGTTGTATATCTCTTTATTTGCTTTTTAGGAATGTCTTGAAAAACAACTACGGTTGCCCCCCCCCCCACCCCCAATTCCCTCAGAATCAAAGCATAAACTGACCGCGCCCATATTTTCCCTACTGCCACCCATTCCCTCACAGCATTTAGCAAACCTGACCACGCCCATGTTTTCCCTGCTGCCCCCTCCTCGAATTTCCAAATGAAGTTATCCCTATGATGGAACAGGTGCGTGTGTGCATTGATCGCAAATGTACCCTTTACATTTGGTCCCATTTGCCATTTTGTTTAGAGGCATGAAAGTCAATAACCTTCCAATGCAATGTCACTTAAATTTAAAAGTGCCCCGCCCCTTCATGCTTCTTGCAAATTGTTTGTACCGACACGACACCCAAGTTAAACAAAAATATCGTCTCTACTTCATATTTTCGTATTTTAATTCGTTAATACTTTGTAATTTCTTTACTTCTACAGAATTATGACAGAAGCCTTCATCATCCTCATTATCTTTTGTTTTGTAGTTATCAATTTCTTCTTTCGGATCGATATCGAGCGAGCTTCATGTATTTTCATGACGTGATGACGTCATTTCACCACACGCCATATTTGCAAGCATTACAATTTGGAAGCTGAACGAATGATGCGACAAGACAACAAGAATCATTTTTGCGTTTATTGATACCTAGTGTATTCAGATCGTGTTGTTGATTGAAAATTAGGTAAGTTGGTATATAAATGCTGATATAAATGTATTTCTGCTTTTGTAGATATCCTATAAAATGTGTAATTGTGTGCCGCTTTTTGCCGAGTGAGTGGAACAGTGTTTGATTGTATGGGCCCACATACTGAAATATTTGTATTGATAATGAAAGCGGGTGACATTAGCGAACATGTAAAAACAAATGAAGACGGAAGAGAGATTGTGGAATTACTGATGCTTTCCTCTTTAGTTTAATATTGTACACAACAATTTTTTTGTTCAGTTGTGGGTTGTGAGATCATGAATTCATGATGAAAGGCCTACAACAAATTTCTCTCCAAAATTAAAGTCAATTTGATTGAATTTGAAACTGAAAAAAGAAATGAAAGTGAAACTTGAAAGAAGTGTGAAATGATTTCTTTTATTTTTAATTCATTTTGTTTAAATTAAAATGATCAGTAGCGGCACTTGTCCGAGAATAAGGATCCTCCGCATAAACAACGATCGTCTTCGTAAATGCGGCCTGCGGACAGATGCGTCCACCGAAAAATAGGGATCGTCCGCATTTTCGCTGGTGATTCTGATTTTCAGTAGGAGCGCTAGTCCGAGAATGAGGATCATGCGATGGCTAATTTTGCATTGCGAATAATTTGGAGTAGGGCTAACTTGGACCAGAGACACCTCGGCCCTACTGCAAAAATGGTCAGTTTTTGCAGGTTTAAGAGTTAGGGTTAGGGTAAAATGACAAAAAAATGACTATTTTTGAAGCGCGGCCGAGTTGTCCTCGGGTCCGAGTTAGCCCAGATCCCTTATTTTTATATCAAAATTACATTTCACCTCACTATCAATATATACATGTACATGTACTAAGGCTGTGCATAACCGTGTAATGAGGTACTCGAGTACACTCCCAGGCTCACAGGCGAATACTCTAATATTCGGACGCAATGTTTTTTTGTTGAATTTTTCGTTTTTTGTTGTTTTTGCCACCATCATACTACGTGAGAAGTATTCCAAGTCCGTCTCGGAAAAGTCAAACGATTTTACTTCAAGTTGCAGTTGAAGGCGCCGACTTAAAGATAAACTTGAGTTCTGGTAAAAAAAGAAAATTAATTCTCACAGAATCTAACAAAACTTACACTGAATGTTCAAGATTACAAATAAATGTCATGTGCCAAACAATTTTGGAAGAAAATGTATACTGGCTGAGTAATGAGCATAGAAAGATAAGGAAATCGGGGTAGTACTAGCCCCGACACCATGTGTGTTGTCCCATATACATCTTTCTGTGTAAGTGATTGTTACTTTACCAAGACTCTGCCAAATTTATGATGATTTTGATGACTCCAGAACCTTGCATTACACACCATTACTTACATGCTACATGTATATGATCAACTTTTCTGATCCATTCCACACCTTTTCTTTCACAATGCAATCGCATTACCAGAACTCAAGTTTATCTTTAATAATAATAATAATAGTGAACAATGCTGTTTTTAAAACCAAAGATGACAGAATAATCCATTTTCCTCTGAGTCCAAACAGAAATCCTGACATTTGGTCCCAGTTTCTTTTACCCGCTGTACCATGCCGGCGCTGCCTCCCGGGAACGGGTAAGCGTCGGCCTGGACAGTGCCAGACAATATTTGAGTACGAGAAATCGTACTCGAGTAGTTGTTAACAGTGCGACTACTCGTCGAAGCCTTAACATGTACATGTATGAATGAGCGCTTACACCCCCACCCCCTTAATCTTGGCCCATTACCACTAATCAGATGTGCAGTCAGAAAGAGAAATGATGCATTAGCGCTCCAACTTCAACATAGGAAAATGCTCAGTGCACCGAACCCTGGTAGAGTAGGACCTTGTGATCATTTGGTTAAAACCAACATGGTGCCAATTTAAGATTTCATTTTAGTTTTCCTTTTAAAATTCCTGTTATCGAACAAAATATTAACATGAAATAAAAATGGATGCAGTGTATGCAGAATTTTTTGCCCTTTCTACTAGGCCTGAGTCATGTCGGGATTTTCATAAACCGGGTCCCGACGGCCTTGCACCGATCGGGACCCGGTGTCCCGAAATCGCTCGCAGGATTTGTCACTTGCCTCTATAAAAAGCGCATATTATCAGTATGTCCCTTAAAAGTGACCTTTTTTATCAGTCAAATAAATCAACACATGCATACCTCGGCACAGATCGGTATATTCTTCCATTTGACATAATTATTTTTATCCATGATTGGCGATGTTTAGTGCCATTATCGTGCCTCCAAAAGTAAAAAAAACTGGAGCAAAAATAGAAAGACAACGATCGAGCCGCCATTTTGATTCATGCAGGTTGAATAAATCGGGTCAGAAAACATTAATGTTTGAATAATAAAACGGCTTTCTAAAAAGTACTCCTTTACAACATACCGATCGAATAATTTTTAAAAACAAAATAGATATTTTTTCTTTGATTTTGAACACCGCATGCTTCTTTTAAAAGCTGAAAATTACTTGGTAATCACAAGAAGTTTCGATACGGATAGCTGTTGCAAGGCAAGTTCAGACTAGCCTCGGAAAAATGCGCAGTGCTCCTTTGTTAGCTGTAATGCGTGCCAGAACGAACCCAAACAAAGACGTGATCGTAACGAGAAAAAAATCATTAAAAACTACGAGAGCACAATTGGAAAGACAACTACTGCTCAAAATTACGATAATCAGATAAATAACTTGGACAAAGAATTCAATAATCGCCCAAGAAATGCCAAAGAAATTGTGATAATCGAGGAGTAACTGGGTACATTTTTATCGCAAGGGGCTTGCTGCAAATACTCGAATCCTTTGTTATACTGCTTTTTACCGCAGAGGGCGTTATTTGGTTTCTAGCCTCGTGTTAGAACACGAGGCTAGAAACCAAATAACGTGTAATTCGGACATACATTGTATCTGCAGGCCCATTCCGATATGATTGTTCCTATAGTAACTCCTTAAATATCACTATTTCTGTGGCTTTTCTTGGACAACTATTGTATTATTCCTCCAAGTTATGTATCTGCTTACGATAATTTTGAGTAGTTGTCTTTCCAATTGTGCTCTCGTAGTTTTTAATGATTTTTTCTCGCTACGATCACGTCTTTGTTTGGGTTCGTTCTGAAACGGATTACAGCTAACTACGAGGAGCACTGCGCATTTTTCCGAGACTAGTCTGAACTTGCCTTGCAACAGCTATCCGTATCGAAACTTCTTGTGATTACCAAGTAATTTTCAGCTTTTAAAAGAAGCATGCGGTGTTCAAAATCAAAGAAATAATATCCATTTTGTCTTTTAAAAATTATTCGATCGGTATGTTGTAAAGGAGTACTTTTTAGAAAGCCGTTTTATTATTCAAACATTAATGTTTCTTTCAACCTGATTTATTAATCCTGCCGAGAGACCCGGCCAGTACAGTAGCTAGCTAGCAGCTGGCAACAACAACCCCAGGCATGGGGCGAACTGCTTTGCAACCCATATTTATATCAGCAGTTCGGATTGATTCAGGATGAGCTAGAATATGATTGGTAACAATTAAATACTTAAGTTTCAAGGTGGAATGATTTTAGTGTTGTGCAAAACTGCAATTTCTTACATATTTCATTATTTTTTTCGGAGCGTCGGTTTTCACAAAACGAAACCGGGACCCGACGGCAACGGTCGGGTCCCGGTGTGATCGACCGTACCGACTCAAGCCTACTTTCTACTCATGCATTTGGCATACATTTTAGGGCTTTGATTGAAAAGTTATTGAGCCGAACCACAAAATGTAGAATGATTGTCACGAAAAGGTAAGTAAAGAGAAAAAACTATTTTAATAGTCTTGGCTTTAAATCTCATATCAAACTACCATGTACATGTACATGTACATACATGTAGAAGTGGTACACTACATGTAGATCAAGTCACACTCGCAAACTCATCTATAATCTGGTTCGGTGCTGTATTAAAAGAGTTTATTTTTAATTAATTTTGAATACATGAAATTTTCTCTGCATGACAAAGACAAAGATGATCTAATCTCACAAAAACTTGCCAAAGTCCATTGTGATGTCATTCATAACACATGTACATGTTGGGAAGCACTTGTACTATATTTAGAAGCATGGATGGTGCAATCCCCAACACTGAAGTATTACACACAGTCAGACAGACAGTGCTTAGTCTACAGAATAAATCTCTGTTTCCTAATTGGCCCTGGTCATTCTTGCAGAACTTATCCATAATGTACGGTATACCTATTTGTGCATGTTCATTTTATACCATGCATGTTGTTGTCCCTTTATACAACATACATGTACATGTACAATGTACTTCTATTGCTAGCTGTAAATCAAACAGAAGGCCTTCTTGATTTCAATGTTACTTTTTTCTTTGATTTACATGTAATTGATGTAAATGTATACATGTATGTTTACAACATACCGGTACATGATCATTTGTATGTAAGATTATGTGATTTATGTCCGAATGGATGAAGACCCAAGGAAGTGAAAAGGGAAAAGAATTGTGCTGTTTGCAGCCCGGGTAGATAATTCAAATGTTAAATTTTTGATATGTGTTAAAAATGAAAAAAATTGTTGCTTTTTAGTGATCAGACAGACTACAAATGTAGAAAATTTCTATTTTAACATGCATCTACAAGCAAGTCTTTGAAACTGACTCTAATATCAGTCTTGAAAATATGATGAAACCAATTGTTTTTCAATGTAGAAGTCCATAGTGGAGGCGTGATGGCTTCGTGGTAGAGCAGGAGGTCCAATTTGATGCACTAGTGCCCTTTGGTGAGGCATTGATCCTCATTACCAGGTCTCTCAGAGAGAACTTAAACTCCTTTAAGTTCCCTGATTGCTCAGTACCTACGAGAATACACATGCTTTCTAAGCAGTCATGTCAAACAAAGAAAAAAAACAAATGAAAAACAAATATATTCTGAAAGGGTCTGCAAATGGAAACTACCGGTATACTATCACTTTCTGGTAAACAAGTCTACCAGCTGACTGGGCTGTGGTAGTCTTTTGTCCACAGAACAATGGATGACTAATAACAAGTAGGAGCTTGTTGATAATGTTCCAGGACATAGCTTTGTTATGATAACTTGGGGTTGGAACAATAGGTGTCTGGACTAGGAAGTCTAGCATGTTTTGCAGGGAAGTTTTTTTGGTCAGTATTGCGTACTCAGTGTCACGGCCAAGGTTGTCTTGCACTGTTTTACCAAGAAATAGGAAAGATTGCATTCTTCCTGTTTCAAATTCTCAGAAAGACATACATGTACTTGAGGCAGCGCATGAAAATACGGTATCTGTATTGTGTGAGTAGAATTACTATTGTGAATCGGTACAACCGTACATACATTATGTTTTTCCAGCATTTTTCACGTGTAGACTTCAGGTACATGTACATGTAGCTGTGTGCCAAAAATACTTCGAAGAAAAATGAGCATACATGTACCTGTACACCTGAACAGTCTCAGGCTCTCCAACAGTCCAAATAGTGACAAAGATTCGACTCAACAGTACCTTCGGCAAATAGATTTTTAAAATGGAAATTATATTTGATGTTGATTAAAGTTGCCTTATTGCCCAAGTCAAATCTTATACATTGTATGACTGCAAAAAAAAGTCCAATTTATTTTTCCATAGTTGTTTTGACTTGGCAGAATTTCAACTTGTGCGACATCGAGTTATGCAGAGTTAATACTGTAATTGCTGGCTGTTTGATGAGTGTCTTGAAGTTGGAAGGTCTCATTGTGGGTTTCATATCCCGGTTATAATTAAGGCCAGAGTAATTTTAAATTGTAAAAATTTGGCCATTCTGGTTATAATTCTTTTGTTCATTCTGTTCTGGCATCAGTTTCATTTAGGTGTCTGCTACCTGGATGTACATTACCGTACCCAAGAGCAACATGATGAGTAGCCTTGCCCTTGTGTCTTTGCAACATGTATTTGCTTGTCATTTTATTTTTAACATTAGGCCATTTAAAAAAAAATACATGTTTAGCGTCCCCGCCCGCTTCCTTTTTGGGGGCCACCTCCTATTTTTTTATATTTGTTTTAGTTGAAATTTTGAAAAAAAAAATTTGAATTTTTTTTTTAAAGAAAAAAAACACTGCTAAAATGGATCTATTTCTGATCTAAAAAAAAAAAAAAAATGTCGGCGGCCATCTTGAAAATAGCCCGACTGTCACAGAAAATGTACCGAGCGGCCATTTTGAGCAGCCATTTTGAAAGAAAGAAAAAAGAAAAGGGCCTCCTCCCTATTTAAAAAAAAAACAGGACACTAAACATGTTTTTTTTTAAATTTGGCCTTATAGCCTATTGCATACATGTACATACAGGCTGGCTTCTAATCCTTTCAATCCGTTGCCCCACGCCTATGGAGCAAAATCCGTGCATTTCTGAGAAATTATAATGAACTTGACTTCTTCATAAAACATACCTGTACAATTATTAAATTTTTCTTATACCCTCTTGAAAAGGTAGATATAAATCCTATTATTAGCATTATGTTTATTTTATTTTGGAATAATTTTTTCCCTTTTTTCTTCTCTCTCTTGACTACAGGTACCAGTGAGGGAGAAAAATTCAATGTGACGTCATTGAGGAAAAAGTACACACAGAGATAATGCTGTAGACTTTGAACTCTGAAACCAATTTGAGGATCATTACAAAGGGGGTTTTCCCTTTTGTCAATTCGTACGTGTGTCCATGACATTCCAAGAAATTGGTTCTTTGAGCTTTGTGTGTACCCAATTGGGAATTTCACCAATTGGGAATACCACCTACAGTGTATGTACCACGTGTGAAGATATCTACCGGTATATGTAGCTGAGTATGTGGAACACTGCATACTGCATTGTACTGTTAGCAAGTGAAAGAGAGAATTACATTATATATAACTTTTTGTTGCGAGAAACATTTAAATTGGACAAGAACCTGTATTTGGAGAAGACGATACCAGGAAATGTATTCTGTAAAAATTATTAAAAAGAGAAATATACTTTTAGAAAAGGATTGATTAGTCTATTGAGAATAGCAGTACAGTATCCTGTAATTCTTTCAGGAGCCCCATGCACTGAGAACCGTGTATGTTCATACAGGAAAGGCTTACTTGATAGTACATTCGTGGTACTTTTACATAGAAGTCTGAGTTTGAAGAGGAGGATAGACAAGAAGAGAAGCAGGCCTTTACTGGCACACCTTGAACAAAATCAACTTATTTTTGCCGTGGAGGACGATAATTAAAAATAACCATGGCAACGGGTTCCTCGACGGTTACCTCGACGGTTACCCAGACGGTGCAGGAGGACACGGAGGAGAACGTGATTGAACAGACGGAGATGATCGTCAGAAACTTCTTCCACCAGAGGCTGGCGATGGACATGCAGGATCAGACGAATGATATTAATATATCAACCCCTAGGATACCAGAGTTACAGAATTTCACTGCAGACCCTTTAAGGTAATTCCCATTATATTTAGATTTGTAGCTCTTTGAGACTTCGGTGGTAAAGCGCTTTATAAACGCTGTTTTTATTTGTTACTATTATTATTATAATTTATTATTAATATTTTATTATTTATTATTATTAATATTATTATTATTATTATTTATTTTTTTATTTTTTATTATTTATTATTATTATTATTATTTATTATTATCAATCAAATTATATTGGTGTTTATTTTAAATTTACATACACATTAACAATGTGTGTACATGTAGTTTGTGATGACATTTTGGTTTGCATCCCCCCCCCCAAAAAAAAAAATGAAGAGAGAAAGGAAAGAAAGACCACAAAAATCTCACATACTAGCAAATATTCAAAACCAAACATTTTATTCTTGTTCACTGTACATTTTTTTATTGGAAAGAATAGATTTATATTTAAGTTTTTCAATGTTGAAAATAGAAATGAAATGATATTCCGTGTAACTTCCGTGCTTGAATAACTTCCTTGAAAAATAATTGAACCAGAAATAAGTGACGAATGTGAGCATTCCTTTTCACAATGGTTCTTGACTTTATACACAGTCTTATGGGAGGTCTTTATGAGACTATTTCTTTTTCATTTTCTTACCAATTCTTTAGTACATTGTATGGTGAAGAAGAAAAGAAAAAAAAAAATCAGTATTCGCAGTCTCCACAGGTTTCATGCAGATTCACACGTACATGTACATGCTGTAGAAAAATATACTATATTAATAAATACATAATGTAATATGGAGTCTGGACTCTAGACCCTAGCACCCAATATGTTCAAATATATTTGTTTTCTAAGAAACAGGCATCTGTTCTTCACTTGGCATGCATGCACAGAAACCCATGATATTTTATTGCATTTTCTTTTTTCTTTTTAATTGATAATCTAAACAGGAACTATGGATTTCTTGTGTGTGAGTCTGCTTGAATGTGAATGTTTGCACTGTACATACACATGTATGTCGAGTGCTAAATATTTGACAAGGAAGTTCAGAGTAATCCAGATATAATATAAACAATTAGTATAGCAATGTCCTGTTCAGAAGTACAGTACAACTACATGTACATGTACATCATTTAGGTTTACATGCAGTATCCATGCACGTGAGAGGTACATGTAGAATTGTAAATGACGATGTCTGAACAAATGTAGAACAACTACAACCCTATATCACCATAATGCATAGAAGTGTAGCAATATTCATTGTACAGGACATGCATGCAGTGCACACCTAATCCATCATCCAAAATACAACATGTTTGTACATGTAATATTGGGATATTCTGTACCAGTAAATGCACATGTACATTGTCACATTTTATTTTAAGAACTAATTACATCAAATATTTTTTTCTATAATTTTTCGTCTCGCTTGCGTAGGAAAAAACGAGACATTCAACTGTAGGCGCCGCTTTTTCGGTGACGGCGGCGGTTGTTACACTGTAACTGTAAGTACATTGTATGATGGTTGGACTGTTTACATGTACAAGACCCCCTGGCTATAAAGACTGCATTTTGAGTCTACCTAGGGTTGTCATTTCTAAACAGGTTTAACTGGAATTTTGTTTGAATTCCCATTAATTTCTATCACTTGCTCTCCCGTTGATATCTTCTTGCGTCCAATCACAGTCCGACGTCGAGGGTAGGGAGGAGACTAGCTCAGATTGGAGACCAAATAGATGCCCAGTATGAGGGAGAGTTCCGCCAGATGATCCAGATGCTACACATAACCCCCTCAACCGCCTATCAAGCATTCGCTGGTGTAGCTAGAAGGTAAACTTCTTTCACCATTTATTAATTTAATAATAATAAAATTAATACAGTGCTTATAAAGTGCTTACCACCTTCTCTAAGCGCTATAAGAAACAAAATACAATGATAAACAATTACATATTAAACAAAACAAAAACAAAATGTTAATTACAAATTACAATACATATGAAATATACATCAATGCGGCAGAGAAAGTTAATCATCAAAAGCAATTTTGAATAAATGTGTCTTAAGACAAGTTTTGAATTGGTTAACAGTCTGACAGTTTTTGACATTTAAAGGTAGTTTGTTCCAGAGTTCAGCAGAAGCTTTGCAAAAAGAGCGATGACCATAAGAAAGAGTTGACACCGAAGTACTGTAGACACAGGATTTAATTGTGAAGATGACCGTACATGTAGATTGCACTACATTGTATGTCTGCAGGCCAAAAGTTTAAACTTGAAAGTGAAAAAGAAACTTCTTTGTATTCCTATAATGATTACTGGTACTGGTACTCTTATTTTGTTCTTGATATTCTGAAATCAAGCAGATACATTACAAAATCTGAATCTGATGTACAGTACATGTTTACATGACAAATCTCATTAATAGAAATTAATCATTACCGGTAAACAAATTTCATTTTGTCATGGCAAACACTAATATGCTCTAAATACAGATCTCTCATTAGTTTTACACACAATAAAGAATGCATTGTGAATATCAATTCTGTAAACAGTGTCAGTATTAATAATGTAACTTGGTTGTAAGTAACCAACCAGGGGACTGACAACTTTAAGTCATCTCAGTATTGGGATTCTGGCAATATTCTGACACTCCCCCTCCCCCCTCCCCCAACCTCTTCCAGTCAACCAACACACACTGTTATTTCCCCTTTGAATTACCTACTACCTTCTCCATTTCTTTGCCTCCCTCTTCGTTTCTTTCTAGATTATTTATCAAGGGCATCAACTGGGGGCGTATTTCAGCGCTTCTCATGTTCGGTTACCGTATCGCGAGAGACGTGATGACGAGTGTGGGGGATTTCTTTCACAAGATTATCGGCGATCTGGTGCGTTTCATTATCTCAGAGAGAATCGCAACATGGATAGCACAACAAGGAGGCTGGGTACGTATACAAATAATAATAATAATAATAATATACTATTACCCTGGTCACCACTCCCTGGGGAGCTTTCCAGCCAGGCGTTACTTGACGCTCAAAACTGTTTGACCAACAATGACGGTCGCATCCTACCACGTACCCATTTAACACCTGGGTGGAGAGTAGCAAGTGCAGGTTAATATCTTGCCAAAGGATACTAGTAGGGATGTTAGACTAAAAATTGAAGTCCATTAAATCATGAAAATTTTGCACTGTATTTGGAGAACACAATTTATCATTCAATATGGAAAAAAAATGGAGTCAAAATATAAATCGATTCTCGAGATATTAATTTTTTAATGTTTTTATTTAGGGGTATTTCCTGAAGTTTTTGCATAGGAAATTACAATGTAAGCATGGCACCGAGTGTAATTTAAGTACATAGTAAAGAGTACATACCTCAACATTGCAAGCATTGTTTGATGTGCCATATCTCAAAAAATATATCTTGTTTCTCATTGAAATTTCAACAGAACTTTTCTTCATTATATTCTTTTTATCAACATTTTTAAGAGAAACCTTGAAATTAAATATATTGTTGCCATGGAAACAAAACAAAGAAAATAAGAAAATATTTAAAAATTAATATACCGGTAATTACTTTCCAGATCAAATTGCTACTCAAAACACTTTGCATTCCAAGATAATGGCAGGGACATCTTTCCACAACATTTTTAAAATTAAAATATAAGGTTGCCATGGCAACAAAGAAAGAAAAACAAAGAAAAACAAAGATTTAAAAAAAAAAAAATATCACAGGAAAAATGCTTCCTGATAAAATTTGAGGATCGATTTGAGGATCTGGAGGATCGCTGATTTCCAAGTAAAGATTTTCAAATAATCAGCGATACAAATATAAGATGATATTTCAATGTAAACTTGGATTAAAATTCTGGCAGTCATGGTGGAAAAATATATCAATTCCAAGTACATGTAAAATTGCTTTTTGATAAAGGAAAACAAATATGGTAAATGTCCAGAAAACCTCTTGTAATGTTACAAATGTATCAGGAGAATAACACCTGTATATTTACAATTACAGCCGAGTCACTAGAATTGCTCATTTCTACGTAATTTCCCTTGAAACAGTGTTTAGTTTCCCTTGAAACATTGTTTTAATAATTTCTTGCATTTTATCTTTTTTAAAGAGGGAGTTTGTGCACTTAGAAGAAGAGCCACATGCCGGCGCTTACAATGGAAATTTTCACGTGCGCGCACATGGCCATTGCGGCTTGATGATAATATCACGCTTTTCTTTCATTTATACTTCCTCCCGGCATTTCACTCATACACACATTCAACATTTCAACTTCTTTTCTATAATAAATACTGAGTTATTGCTTTAATAATGGAGTCTTTAATTATGAAAAACTTATATTCAACGTTTGTAGTCGATCAAAATTCTCAATTTATCCATGGAAAGTAGTTTCTAGTTGCAAATATTTTGTTCGGTCCGTACGTGTTCAGCACAGAATCACCAGGGGTTGAGGGTGAGTGTCAAGACTTACGGTTGTTCAGTCTTGGGTAGTATACATCGGAAGTTTGTGATTATCTGTAGATGATCCTGAATGAATTTCCCTTAGATTTTTGGCTCAAAGATAGCTTGAATATCACTTATAAATATACTAACATTGACTTTTGCAAAAAGTTCATTTTTATAAGAAAAAGATCGCTATAAATTGGAACTTTTTTTTACTGCTCAAATATATTAAAAGTATGGGGTAGGCAAAAAAGTCAATGCGCATGGATTATTTTCTTAAGTTTCATGAATGGCATGTCCAAATTTGGGCATTGTGTGACCCCAGGATCACCTCCAGATTTTGATGTAAACATGCGCAGTTTTTCAGAGAGTCACAGAAAAGCAGTGCCATGGGTGCCACAATGCCTTTCAAACGCTTGCAAAGGGCCAATGGGCGAATTAGAGCTCATCTTTACTGCCATATTTTGATTGATTCTACGATTCTACTTGTGAAGAAAATGCTTCCAATATTGGAATACAACTTTAATCTACGGTAATTCTTAATCAATTAGTTCTTTCCTGCTAATTTTGATTTTTAATGAATTTTTAAAGATTGCATGTTTTTATTTCGACTACAATCACCGTTGGCTCATACCACATTGATGGCTCGATTTCAGGATTGCAGCGCGAGCGTCTGACATCCCTAATACTAGTGCCGTGTTTGGATTTGAACCCTTGACCTTTGCATCTCCAGTCAAGCGCCTTAAACCACTCAACCGCGACACTCCTTACTAATACATGTTTGCGAGTGCATTAGTGAATATGCACTGCACGCACGTTAAGTCACAGTAGGATAATGGAACGAGATTTGTCAAATGCATTGTCCATCTCATTGTGACTTTACCAAGTGCAGTGCATATCACTAATACAGGAGTTAAAAACATGTATTACACTGTAGTTGTTTTATAAGATGGGTCTTCAATATGAGTATAAAGTTGAGAAATTAATGGTTGTTATCACCAAAATGCACTTCCCGTGCATATATGGTAAAAATTAAGGCTCGCGTGATCCATTTTTATCCTTCTCATTGGCTACATTCTTGAACTTATTTTATACTTCAAATTTTTCTCTTTGGTTTGCCTCAGAGTTGACATGGAATATTAAAGAGTAACTGATATTTAACTCCTGAAATCACTCGTTGAAAATATGACAGGATGCAGTGGTATTTGTAGGTTTTCATTTAAAATAAATCCTATACATGTAGTGGATCAATATTAAGGGAACTAGGTTAACTCCGTACTAGATTGTCACTTGAAACTAGTTAAGTTTATTTATTCAAATCTTTATTTTATCAGACAAATAAAGATCCCAGCTTTAATCAGACAGAGCTTAAGGGTAGTGTCACAGTCAAACTTGAAGAGAAGGTCCGAAAGAAGCAATGTCGTGAGGAAAATATATTAATCCATGATTTGGTAACAAGCCGCAAAAGGTTTTCCGTAAATATCTTCAGAATCTTCCACGTTCTCCGCGATCCCACACACTTATTGTTCCATCATTCAAATTACCTAGGCAACAATTTGGCACCACAAGCTCTATCATTCGTCTCCCGAAAACTTCTCTGTCTATCAACGTAATATGGTGTCTTTTAAAGCCTGTCTGCACTAGTTTAGCCAGGGGGGATTAGACTCATCAAATCAGCTCTCAATTGACATAAGAAAAAGAGGATCATGGGGGACCAACAGGAACCGCTGACACATTGTTTTCTATATAGAGGGAGCAAGTAGCTACAAGTAGTGCAGTGAGGCTTTGGGCTTAAACCTACATTGTTTTCAAACTGACCTCCAACCAAAAAGAAAAATTGAAATATAATAAAAATAAGGTCTGCTCAACAAACTTGTAGTTTTTATGATATCGTTTGTCTAGAGCCAGAAAGGGGCTATTCATATACACTTCCCTTGAAAGCGATCATAATTTATTGACATGAAGGAGGCGCTATAGCTCAGTCGGTAGAGCAGTGCTCTCGTAATCCAGTGACCTGGGTTCAAAACCAAGTCAATGCGCTAGTGCCCTTTGGTAAGGCATTAATCCTCATGACCAGGTCCTTCGGAGAGGACCTAAAGCCGTCTGAAGTCTGGTTGCTTACTTACAAGCTTTTTATGCTTTCTTAGCAGTCAGGTAAAATAACAACCACCACATGTATTTCTCTTTTTGTCCTTTCTACAGATTTCAGCGCTGAACTTCAGGATAGAGAACCCCGGTGTAGGCTTCATTGCAATAGCAGGTCTGTCAGCGCTAGCCATTGTGTGTGCGGTCGTATGGTCAAGGTCTAGATAGAATAGGGGTAGCAGCTTATGAGGGGGGTCGGTGTAATACCCCAGTGACACTGCCAGACCAAATGTTAACCAACCTTAAAACCAACCTCACACCAACCAATAATCAACAAAACGGTCTGCTCAGGGATGCCAGTTTTCCGACCCTGGCGAGTTATTTTCAGACTATAGTTGAGGCTTTTTTGTGTAAAAAATAGCTCATTCTAGGTGATTTTCAGGCCCTCTGGTCAATGCTAACTGGCATCCCTGTCTGCTGTTCGATATGATATTGAGTTACAGTCAGTGTTATGTAAGACTATTACAGGTGATATCGACCCTCAAGCGGTTCGAGTCATTTCCAGAACTTGTCGGGCTGTAATTTGTTTAACAAGTTTACATGCTTGAAAGGGCCTATACTGACAATATCCAGATGCTTGTTGCAGATTGTCCTACATGTAGGACTATTTGTGGACAGTTTGCTCGATTGGTTCATGACAAGGTAAAATTTGGTCATGTTTTAAGTCATTTTGTTGGTTAATTGGTAGTAGTGGTCAGTGTGACTGGGTTTATACAATGAGGTGCTAACCCTATTTCTGTGAAAAATTGTATTACATGCTATAAGCCAGATCATAGTTGCAGTCTGAGCATGAGCAGATTAGGGTCATTGCCGACCAAATTGTGAAATACACGGAGACAAAAATACTGGATACGTATATGTCATCATTATTCATTTATGCACAAGCAGTGCACTCCATGATACACAGGTGGAAGTATTCTTTGAAAAGGGGAAACAAGGGCTATTTATGTAGCACCTCTTTATTTGTAATAGATCTGTGGATATTCAGGGTCATTTGGAACATGTGCTGACCATGAACTGGTCTATTGGCATAATTCTTATCCTAAAACATGATTTTTAGCCAATGACTTGGTTGAATGACAGCTCTAGACCATAGCTACTTTAGAGAGAAAGTTACAACGCAGGAAGTTGCTGCTGATCCATCAGGCATTTCATAAAGCTCCAAAATAGCTCCCTCTCATAGAGATTATACATGGGAGGGAACTATTCGGAGCAACATGATTTAATCTCCAAACCCGTCTTGCATACGCGTTGATGTATATGTTGCAACTATCCCGCTCAATACGCTATGCTCTAGGCAAGTCTAACCCTCCATCATATTGTGTTATGTACAACGTGTTTCTCAGAATTATAAACTTGTGGGTAAGCACCTCATTGCACCTATCCCCTCGTAATGTATGTACTTAGGAATATTCGTCTTGCATTGACTGTATATTCTCATTGAAATAGATGCAATGCACAGGGTCTGTTCACCTTTACCAATTCGGAGCATTCACACTGACTGGGTTTTCCTGCTTGCAGGTGTATAGCAAGTGCAGGATTTTAGAGGACCCAGGATGACTGAATGTGACGTTTTTTCACGTTTAAAAACGTTCAAAATGGAGAAGCTTGAAAGATTGATGTTTTTCACATTTTAAAAACGTTCAAAATGGAGAAGCTTGAAAGCTTGACATTTTTCACGTTTTAAAAACGTTCAAAATGGAGAAACTTGAAAGATTGACGTTTTTCACATTTTAAAAACGTTCAAAATGGAGAAGCTTGAAAGCTTGACGTTTTTCACGTTTTAAAAACGTTCAAAATGGAGAAGCTTGAATGAGCCTGGAAAATGAAAGGAACATGTTAGTCTACCTCCTCACTACTACCCAGACTTCGTGTTGCTTTTTCTTTCTATTTTCCACATTTGGTGAGCAGATGGGTGGAATTATCAATGTTCAAGACTATTTATATACATGTAAACTATAAACTGTAATTGACATCGAAGTGTATATTTCTTACTTGTTGAACCGAGCAAAGTTTGGTTAAGTACTGTGAAAAAAAACTAAGAATTTATTATGTCATATGTTGGAGTTATATGTGAGGATATGGTCTTAATCTTGTTAATACCAAACAGGATGATATTTTATATTTTCTCAATTTTACTATCTTTGTATGTCCTGGTTAGTCATACAAATAATTATATAAGATAGGGTGTTTGTAATAGAGAGCATCCCATTGGCTGAGAAGCTATCACATGACACTCAACATGTTGTTATATGCGCGTGTGCGTGGAGTACAACACCTGTTTTTGCACGGTATAACGCGCACAAAAGTGAATTAGACTGCGCACCTCTCTTCCCTGCACGAACCCATTGTATCCATTGTCTTAGCTGCACGGATCTGACGCGAAACGCAATAAGTCTGAATGTAATTGAGAGCGCCCGACTCCAGAACAGCAAGGTAGGGGATCACAAATACCCTTGATTTTATATAACATATTGCATCCATTTCAGCTCCAAATTCAGAGTTTCCCTCGTGCCGTTATGATTCAACCTCATTCTGCAGCCTCTGTGAAGTATAAAATCACTCAGGAAATTCTGATTTTTTTCTATTGAACATTGGAGCATGCAATATATATGTATAATATCAGTCTGGAGAAAAAAGCCTGTCAAACTTCAAACAATAATTGAACCAAAATTGTACGGGTTTAAGCCCCACTGCACTACTTACAGCTACATGTACTTGCGCCCTCTATATAGCAAACAATGCCTAATCGGTGCCTCTTTTTCTTATGTTAATTGAGAGCTGATTTGATAAGATAACCACCTTCAGTGACCTTGCAGGGAGGTCTAATCCCCCCTGGCCAAACTAGTACAGGCGGGCTTTAAGTTAGTTTTGCAGTTGCCCAAATGATGTCCACACACGCTTACTGTGTTCTGAATTAGTTTCTTTCCCAAAAGCATTGGGCATTAGAGAACGCGCTTGCAGGGTACTCTCAAAGAGCTCACAAATTTGTTGCTGGTTTTGTGACTTCAATGTTCTCGCATAGGTTAGGCATTGCGCACACGGCAGTTCACGTCTTCGTGAAGGTATGTGATTGTTTGATAGGCTGGTCTATATGACCTTCAAAAGACAGAGCCAAATAAGCCTGACTTGATATAATACTGAATGTAAGACATCATTACAGTGTAAATACAAAGTAGAGACTTGGAAGAAGAAAACAAAATCCTTGATATATTCATATATTCTATTTCCTCCTTTTGTACCGGACAAATGTTGGATGCGACTTATTTAACAAAAAAAAAATGAAATACCAATTTTCAGACTCTGTAAATACTACTTGTGAAGATGAATACACAAATCTGTGATGGTTTGTGTTTGTCAAATTAAAGTGCTCCAAAGATTGAGCAGATGGACTATGTTGAAACCATTGTTTATTCATTGAAGTGGTATGCTATTAAAGAGAAGGTTGAGTTCTGGGAAGAGGTGAAAAATAATTTGTGAGCGTTATCATTATTATTATGCAAGTGTGGAAGAACATCATATAAAACATGCTCCCTGAAAAGCATGGCTCTTCAAATGCCTCCATATTCTAAATATGGCATGTAACAGCTTAAAAATGAGGACCTTATTTATGCCACTTGTTCGTGTAGTTCCATATACATCTTTCTCTGTAACTTTACCAAGACTTGGCCAAATTTCTTATCATTTTGATGATTCCAGAACCTTGCAGTAAACACCAATACTTACATGCTACATGATGAACCTTTTCTGATCGACTCCACACTGTTTCTTTCACAATGCAATCGCATGACCAGAACTCAACTTTATCTCCAATGCTAGATTGATGACCAATCTCTAAACATGTCGATTGGAAATGCACGGCTGAATGCTTACATGGACTTGATCCATGCGGACTTTAAAATGTTATCTACAGAAAACAGAGGTCTGCTACTAATGTGGGAGAGTACAAGAAGAAAGTTCAAACTAAGTTTGACCAATATGATGTTATGAAGGACAAAATAACCAGTTAGTAGATGTCCAAGTGATATTATTCTTACTTGGTATACTTGGTAGTTTAGCGTTCTTTTCCTAAGGGAAGGGCTCTCAATTGACTCTTAAAAGTCGCCACTGTAGGTGCAGACACTACTTTTTCTGGTAGGTTATTCTGTAATAAGTGATTGTTAATGTTTATTTTTAATGGACTGATATGTTAGATGATATAAGAGTAGACCTGTTAACTAATGTATTTCAATATATGCAAGTTTCTCTCCCAAACCCTTGATTACCAACTATTAAATTCACTTGCTATCCAAAATAGCATCCCTATGGATGGAATTCACTTTGCATACATTAATCGTTGCTATGTCAGGCAAGCCTCAGACAAACTTTTCAGTCGTTAAGAGAAACGTGTGTTTAAAAATTGATTAAATTATGCTTCAAATTAGTAAACAGGTTTATTGAATGCAATGCACACCGATTGCATTACAACATTTCTTTCACCGAGATTTGAATAGCATGTTGGTTTTATAATTTAAGATTTTGAAATGAAAAGATGTGTATCACATAAGTTGAGATTGATTCTGTGTGTAATGGTATTTTTCAATGTATTTCATGAGGTTATATTGCCTGGCTTTGATGCTGAATAGAGCATTTTTATAATGAAACCAAATTTAATGCATACGTCTTTGTGAAGTGCCTTGATACGAGTTATTTCATTCATCTGTTTAAAAAAAAAATCATATTTCAGTAGTCAGAATGCAATCTGAATACATTAGTTGTTGCCATGTAATACAAACACGGCTTTTCCTACCCATTACAACAAGTTATATTGTTTATATATGTATTTTGCATTCTGACTATTGAAATACAATAATTCATTACAGGTGAATGAAAGAATTGTATTGAGTCCCTTCATATTCACATATGGTTACATAACTTTGTTTGCTTCCTCACTTTATAAGTAAACGAAAATGAATTTGAGATGCCCTTGATTTCTTCTTTGCTTTTAATAAAGCCTCAGTCACAAATGCCATTACGAACTGCTATGAACGCTGTACGAACGATTTTCAGACAATGGAAATTCGGGAAGACAATGGAAAAACGGAGATTCGTACGAACCTTCCCCCACACTTGTAATTTGTATAAATGCTAAATGCACTTGAGAGAACATTGCATATCTTTACATTGTATTATGATCAATGTCTTGTCTTCTAGCGAAAAAGCAGTCTTATATCAAACTCCTGACTATGTGTTTCTTTAAGAAGAGAGTACTGATAAGCTTGTTATTCATAATGATTGCAAATATTTAGTTGAATTGAATGTATTTTGCTGACTTGACAAATAATGATTTAATGAATGAATGAATAAGTGTAGCACTACATCCTAATGTGTGTGATGATGGACATATTGCAAGAAATCTTCAATCATTTTCCAATTTCATGCATTATGTGACTAAGTACTACTGAATGCTATTACTGATTGACCTGTGAATTAAAATTGTACATTTTAAGCTTAAAGTTTCCCGCTTCATATCTGCACGGGCCGTAAGTGTACAGCCGAAACAGACTATAATTTCCCAAATATGTTTGGTTTTGTATGGGTTCTGTTAATTTTTTTTTAAACATGTAAATTACATTTGTTATAATGTGAGGTTTGCAAAATATGAACTTGGTTTTCTTTATCAATTGTTATGTGAGCTGTTTTATTTTTGTTTTCTCCAAGTTCCCTGTTTGTATTATGAGTGTACAGTGTTGGTTCCCTTTTGGGTATTTTCAGGAGATAATATGAATCTTATCCCTATAAAGGCTGGGTTATTATGGTGCTCTCACAGTTAAGGGGAAGGGAGGGGTGGGGTGGAGGGGTGGATTCCACCCCCTCCCCATCTCGGCCAAAGATCGATAAGACATTCTGAAACTTGGCTTACAGATTGAGTGTCTCGTCAAAATTTAGGCCATAGAGTTTCATATCTATACCTCAAATAGTTTTTGAATTATTGGTCATAGTCATTATTCACATATTCGCAAATTGACATTTCTGGAATGTGTACAATCCAAATGTTCATTTCGGCGACAATTTTTTGACGCTGCGGGTACCTGTTGTCGAAATTGTATACATTTGGTATCAAATGGGGTCCGGGGGGGGGGGGGGGGGGTGGAGTTGCAAACTCATCGATTTGTGTGATTTAAGGTACAGAACTTTGATTCAAGCGTCCCCTGTCTTAGTGAACTTTGCAAGATATCAAGCTTTTTATTTTAATTTATTAATTTGTTTTTTATTAGTTAACCACATCATAGGCCTTTGAAGCAATGCAACTTAAAATTATTCCACACAAAAGAGACAGAGACACTCACCAAAAGATGATCGTTTATTGACAACTTTCATGTATACATTGACAAACGATGCAGACATAACTACAAGATCCCCCTTTGACATGTACACTCCCATTCTTCCTTTCAAGTTAAATCAACATTCGGAGTGCATCAGTTTTTGGATGTTATGCAGGATACAAATATAATATTACATCATATGTCTTAGTGAACTTTGCAAGATATCGAGCTTTTTATTTTAATTTATTAATTTGTTTTTTATTAGTTAACCACATCATAGGCCTTTGAAGCAATGCAACTTAAAATTATTCCACACAAAAGAGACAGAGACACTCACCAAAAGATGATGTAATATGTTGTCGAAAATATGTTGTCGAAATTGTATACATTTGGTATCAAATGGGGTCCGGGGGGGGGGGGGGGGGGTGGAGTTGCAAACTCATCGATTTGTGTGATTTAAGGTACAGAACTTTGATTCAAGCGTCCCCTGTCTTAGTGAACTTTGCAAGATATCAAGCTTTTTATTTTAATGTATTAATTTGTTTTTTATTAGTTAACCACATCATAGGCCTTTGAAGCAATGCAACTTAAAATTATTCCACACAAAAGAGACAGAGACACTCACCAAAAGATGATCGTTTATTGACAACTTTCATGTATACATTGACAAACGATGCAGACATAACTACAAGATCCCCCTTTGACATGTACACTCCCATTCTTCCTTTCAAGTTAAATCAACATTCGGAGTGCATCAGTTTTTGGATGTTATGCAGGATACAAATATAATATTACATCATATTTTATTTGTTTTACAAGATGAGAATATTCATGTACTTGTATGTATGATTATTGAGATGACGGCTGTCAAATCAAATCATGTTAATGTGTTCATAGAGAGTGTGTGGGAAGGAGGATTAAAAGAATTATCGAGATACCTGAAGAATTTGTGTATGCGTTATTTGTTTGTGAAACCGACTCTCTGTATTAATCGCTATTCACCTGAGTAGGTCTTTACACGCGCTTCTATGACGGTTTCGTGAAACGCTGCCCAAGGCCCTGTCTAACAAAAATGTTTTACAGTGGCTGATTCGAAAACATGGAACAATATCTCACTTTCCATCAGAGAAATAACATGCTTTGCCGCTTTCAAAAGATCCCTTTATTAAGGTATAGACCAGTTTTGGAAACGCCCCCTCCCCCCTCTCAAAAAACGACATGGAAGCTCTTATTATCAATCATGTGAAAGAGTAAGTTTTGACTTATACGTGATGATACACATTTTTGCCGGGAAACCGCCTACTAATAATTGATATAGGCCTATATTGGTAAATTATCATATCGATCCGGCCTGGATAGAGGCGAATGCACCTCAACATTGAACATTTTGGGCAGATATTTCCGTTTTTTTTTGTGAATTTAGGTTGAAGTATCTAAACATCTGAAGGCAATATTTAAACAATATTGAATGAATATTTTGCACCCAAAACCCTTGAACTGCAATATTACCACTACCGGCCTTTAAAACACACGTCTTCACTCAGTAATTTAACGTAATTTACCTATTTTTATGAGTCTATGTATTTCATTTTTCTCTTCACATTCTGTAATTTTGTAAGCGTTATGGTACTTTTTGTTTTAGCTCTTCTAAAATTGGTATTATAATCCCGACACTTGACGTATCCAGACCTGGGATTGGGGAGGGGCAAAACACAAGCTTGCAGTAACGCATATAGTTTAGCACGGGGTGCCCCTCAAACAAATTCTAAATATTACTCTTCACTACCGACCAGTATTTTTTAATTTTTTGATGACCTTGAATTATTTCATTATTATATATTTTATATCATTATGTTCGAGTACAGTGTTAAGTAAGTAGGTCAAAATTAGGCAATTTCAACAATGATTTTTCTGGCTACAGATATATAAGGGACTTATCATTGCTCCAATATTCTTCTTCATACTAAAACACACATGACATCCCATAATTAAGAATAACATCATTACGTGGCATAGTTTGACAATATATACATGTAGTTTTTTAAAGTCCCATTAATTTTGAATATCGAACCACATTAATTATCCATTGGAAAATTCGTTTTTCACTGGTAATAGTTTACAGATCAGTTTACAAAGAGAAATAATCATAATCACGCATATGTATTTGAAAGCATAGCTACATTTCACTAGCGAATACAGTTAAGCATCTAGATGAAGCCCGCCCATCCCCCCCCCCCCCCACTCCGGTAAAGGGATACTTTTCGCGCGACAGAAATGTTTGCAGTTCTAAGATAGGGCGGGGGTGCTTTCTAAGGGAGGGAACAAGCATACGCGTACCCTAAATAACACTCGGGGGTGGGGGGGGGGGGGGTTTAAGTAAAAATGCTAAATATTTCTCATTATGTTTAAAGGTACTGGAGGAACATGCATACAGAAAGCTATATACACCCAACCAAAATTTCATCCAGTATTCAGAATCACTAATGATGGCTAAGTGGTATAGAGCCGTGGTCTTGTAACCGAGAGTTCCCGGGTTCGAAACTAAATCAGTGCACTCGTGCCCTTAAGTAAAGGCATTAATCCTCATTTAATACCAAGTATCTTTGGAGAGGACTTAAAGCCGTCGATCCCTTGGTTGCTTATTTACAAGTATATACATGCTTTCATAGCAGTCAGGTAAAAACAATTAAAAAAAATATAACAAAAATATTTAAAAAAAGAAAATCATCTTTGAACACATCAAAGACGCCAAAGACTGTTAGAAAAGGTACATTGCTTACAGGGCCCGCGCTACGTATTTCAAAATGGTGGAGGGGGGGGGGGGGGGGGGGGGGAGCTAAAATATTTATGATCAGGTAGAGCGGTTTAAGCAGTCCAGGGGCGGCGGAGCGTCATTCAAAGGGGGGAGGGGCGCCAACAAAAAGGGCACTTTTTGGGAAAATGGGGCACCCGGGTGTGATGGTATGAATATTTATTTGCGAGCGAGCCGGGCCCTGGCTTATACCCTGTGATTTGATCGTGGCGCTCTGGTCTGGAATATAGAATAACCCATGATATCAAAGATTTCAACGACTGTTAGAATACTAGCTCCCATCCACATACCTAGAGAGCCTCCGATGTCACCTATGACACCAAAGAGAGGAGAACAAGAAAAGAAAAATGGAAAACAAAACACTATTATCATTATGCACCGTTATATGTTACGGAAGGTAGACGGGTGACAGATGGAAAAGATCGCTCACTAGTTTAGTTCTGTTAAGGATACCAAAAAGAGATGTAAATAGAAGGAAGTGGAAATGGGTTGGCTACACTGTTATAACTAAGGTAAAGGGAAGAGGTCGTTATGCACTAGTTTAGTTTTGTTAAGGATATGAAAAAGAGATGACAAACAGAAGGAAATGGATAGGTTACACTGTTATAACTTCGGTAAAGGGAAAAGATCGTTATGCACTAGTTTTGTTCTGTTAAGGATACCAAAAAGATGTAAAATAGAAGGAAATGGAAAGGGGTTGGCTACACTGTTATAACTAAGGTAAAGGGAAAAGGTCGTTATGCACTAGTTTAGTTTTGTTAAGGATATGAAACGAAATGTAAATAGAAGGAAATGGAAATATGTAGGCTACACGGTTATAACCTAGGTTTTATGCAAAATTATAATTAATAAATACTAAGAAAAAAACTGTTAATGGTCATGTAAGGGAGATGAAAAAAAAGAAGGATAAAATTAGAAATTTAAAATATAATTGCTAGAGTCTACAACAGGAGATAACAAATTTAAGAAAACTGGAAAAGATCGCTATGCACTGTTGGGTAACGTAAAGTGATGACAAGTAGAAGAAATAGGAAATGAAATTCCATAGAAGAAATGAAAAGGAAAAGAGCAATGGGAATTGGAGAAAAAAGTCATTATACACCATTAGGTATTCAGTAGAAGAGATGAAAAAGAAAAGTAAACGATAATTGCAATATCATTATACTGTTACAGCTTACGTTAAAGAGACTAAAAAGAAAAGAAAAAGATAACTGCAATATCATTATGTACTGTTACAGGTTACGTAGACGAGATTAAAAAGAAAAGAAAACAGGAAGACAGTGTACAAAATCATTTCACAATGTTATATATAGGTAAATATGTAGAAGAGATGAAAATGAAAAGCAAAATGGTTGTTGAAAAGTTGGTCGGTGTGAACTTCCGTCTACAGACAGACCTGACATAGAATAATTATATAAACCCTACGTTGGATATGCCGTGTTTATTCAGTAGGCCCGTTCATACTCACTTTGAAATATTACGAATATACATGTAGTTAAATAACAAGATTACAAGCGATAATTATGGATTCTACCACAGATAATTGACCTTTGAAATAGCCCTTTTTCTGTATGCCGCCAGCTACGGTGAAATGATACTCATTCTCACGACATTGCTAATATGATAAAGGGAGTTTACAGATACAATCTGCGCATGGGCAGATAAAGGTCATTTGTACCAAAATGGTAAAACCCACAGATTAGAATACTGGATATGCATGCGCTCATGAAAGTAATGTAACATTATTCATTTATGCACCAACGATACATTCTATGATACGCAGGTGGAAGTATCAAACAAGGTCTGGAAGGTCAAACAAAAGCATTTAGGAATTTGGCAGTTATTATTCTAATCAAAGTGGAACTTCTCCATGTGTAAAAGATCTGTGGATATTTGGGGTCATTTGAACCATGTGCTATCTGTAAACTCCCTTATTGTGTTATGATAAGAAGGAGTAAGAGGTTTTTAGACCTACTGAGGAGACTGACGAACTGATATCCCTCTTGTTGTGTCGTCGTTTGACGGATAAGCTCGTTGAAAAATATATCGATGAGACACAAGTTGTTGCTGCCATAGAAAGATAGAATTTATAAAATGGTTAAAACGAGGATGGACGAGGGTGGAACGAGTATATAATTATATAAAGATATATACACTGTATGAGGAATAAAGAGAGCGAGAGAGAGAGAGAGAGAGAGAAATAGAGCACTAGAGAGCCGAGAGAGAGAGAGAGAGAGGAGAGAAAGGAGAAATAGAGAGAGGAGAGTGGGTGGGAGAAAGAGAGAGAGAGAGACCATAGGCGGGGAAAAGGGGAAAATAAGAATTCGATTTACCGTAAATCTCCGTGTATAAGGCGCACTTTTTTGCCGCCGAAAAAATTGAAAGTCGGGGGTGCGCCTTATACACAGGTACAGAAAACAAAGATTATAATTTTTTTTTAGATTTACGGCGCTATGCCTGGCAATTTCTCCCAGCTCAGTAATCAGTGTGTTGACTCACCACTCGGAAACTACAACAACACTAACATTTGTCTGTCATCTTGGTTTGAAAGTAATCTTTCTAATAGATCTCAATATGTAGTTTATAATAATAATTCCTCATTTTTTTTTATATAACAAATGGTGTACCACAAGGTTCTATCCTAGGACCTAGGTACTCTATTGTTTACATTAATGATCTTACGCATTCTTCTAAAAACGACATTGTTACTATTATTTGTGACAAGTTTACAAGCACAAATCAGCGCCTTTAACTGCACCTCGATGTTAAATGAAGGTCCTTCCCCGCGTGGGCTTTCGGCAACAAAACAACAACAACAAAACCCCAAAAAACTATACACGGAGATTTACGGTATATTGTAGCGAAAGTTTGGTGCGTCTTTTTTTAATTTTTATTATTAACGCCAGGGGACCTTAAACGTCGCCATCCGACAGACGTGACCCAGTTTTGAACCGGGGTCCGCCTGTTTGGAGGCAAAGACAGAGAGCTGACCAAGGGACCATACCGGTAGACCAACTCATATCTTTGTTTGGATTTGTTTTTGTTGTTGCTTTTGTGGGGGGGGGGGGGGAGGGGCTCCCCCTCTCGGTCTAAGGCAGCGTTTTGCAACGATTTTGAGATTCAAACAGTTTCGCGTCACCCTTAAAAAACACACTATAAATTAGATTATGATGTTATTTATGCGGGCGCTTTGCTGCTTACTTTTCATGAATATCGAATTCATATATTCAGGCACCTCGATGCCCGATTATACAGATATTCGGGTTTCTCGTCATCCGGAATCATCCCGTTTCTAAATGTTCTGAGCGAGTGAAATGAACGACCGTGGTAAAAATGCAATTTTGATATAAAGATATTTAAGATATATTAGTTCACCTTGCTGCCGAATTTGACGATATTCGGGCGCCTTCATGACTCATTGTATTGAGGCACTTCACTGCCTACGTTAGACTAGTTCTGGACCCTTTTATTGATTTTTGTTATTCATGCACCGACTATAAACATTAAGCCAAGTGATGGCGCGATCCTTAGTGACGGCGCGATCCCGAGAACCGGTCCTATTACCGACCGGTTCTCGTGGATCGCGCCGTCGCTAAGGATCGCGCCATTACTCGGCTTAACGCATATAGTCGGCGAATAACAAAAATAAATTTAATGGTCCAGAGCTAGACTATGCCTACATTTACACTGCTTTTTTTTTTAATGTTTCGAGCGAGCGAAGCGAGCCATGAAAACAAACACCTAATTGTCTTTAAAACATAATTATTTTATGAAAATATATACATATTGGGCTTTTTTTTCTTCACGAACTTGACGTTTATTACATAATGGATGTTTCATTAATTTTTCTCGTGGCACCCCTAAAGATGTCCTGCAGCACCCAGGTTGAAAAACGGGGGTCTAACTTGGCATGTGTGAAGTCCATTAATACCTTAAGTAGTCTGCGTCTAAATTTAGATTGGGATCCGCTGAGAGCTGAGCTGCTAGGAGTTGGCTGTAAAAGTCTGATGGAAATTTAGCTTGCGAGACAGTGGCGGCATACCTCACGGTGTGACATGGTACGGGACATAGACAAGTTTGGCTCGAGTTTCTGCCGTAGACATCTAGAACAAATAAAATGAGATCAGATCAGTATCAAAACAAATCTATTAGAATTAGATCGAATCAGATCATATCAAAACGAATCAATTAGAATTAAGTCAAATCAGATCATATCAAAACAAATCAATTAGAATTAAATCAAATACGATCATATCAAACAAACCAATTAGGAGTAAATCAAATTTGTTTGTTTGGTTTTATTTCTGCATTTTTCAACATAATAGAAAGTAATACACAAACTAAGTACATATATATTACTAACAAAAATAAAATACATACATAATCATACACTGTATCATAATATAAATCAAATAAATAGTCATAACTATTCAAAAACATAGTTTAAAACTAATTTTAAAATTGAAAAATGCAGGAGACCGCCATCTTTAGTCCAATTAATTCAAAGCAAGTCAAGCAATAAATTTATTGAAAAAAAGTACTCATAATGATATTTGAAGTACATCATGGCATCAAAAGTGGAATGGATCATATCAAATCATATCAAACAAAAACAAATCCAATCAAATCGAATCCTATCGTATCGAATAAGTTTATGGAAACATAATTCAAATTGTGGACTATCATCATTTGAGATATTTAGATGCAAGAAACGTATGCATAACGTTCTTACAGTAACTCATCTTTATAATGGGCGTTCCCAACACAACCCCTTTTTCAGCTTTTTTTCTCTCCTTCTATTCTATAAATTATTTCATGTATATTATATTTACCAAATTGTATCGATTAGGAAAAGGAAATGAATATCAATTCAAATTCCTTTCATGAAGTGTTATCATATATCTTCCTAACACTTGGTGGACTGATTTTCCAACATAATAATACAAATAATAATATTGAGTTTTATAGCGCATATCACATTATTAAAACGTCTCTATGCACTTCAAAGAGCTTTGGGAAATAATTACCCTAGCTTTAGCTCCGACAAAAGCCGTTAACAGCGCACAGTGCATTTCAAGGAATAACCCTACAAGGTACCCATTTACCTCACCTGGATCGAGAGTGACAAATGTATATTAATGTCTTGACGAAGTACGTTAGTGCCGCGGCGAGACTGGAACCTCGGACCTTGTGATCCACAGTCCGGTGACACATTCACTCGACCACGACCTCTACTCTTCTGCCCAGTGCCCAGGACCAGGCGGGCTTTTATCCTGTGTAATAGGGTATGAGTAAACGCTCTTCCGGCTTCCAAACAGACGATATTTTACAAAATTCCAAGGTCCAGTATACGGGGCGGTTTAAATGAATATGCCTACCTATCACATACATACCCATAGCATCTCGAACACATAGGATCTCCGGTGGACTGCACTCTCTTCCAGGGCCTGTAAAAATACAAGAATAATGAAATATAACTATGCATGTAAGGGGCACACTGACGCCCCTCGAATGCACCCCCCCTAAAAGGCGTAACAAAGGAGAAGAGGGGGATGGAGTATGTGTGGCAGGAGTGATAAAGAAAGAGAAAGAGAGATAGATAGATATACATAGAGAGAGAGAGAGAGAGAGAGAGAAACAAGTTCAGGTGGGCTTTGATCATTCTCATACAAGAAGTTTTGATTTTAAGTATGCAATGATGTAGCTAGGAGGGGCCGCAAGGGACACGTCCCTCGTCCCCAGAATGAGCAAGATTGTAAGTCCGAAAGGGGCACTGTTCGTTTTTTTAATAAAATTTGGGTTATTGTGCCCTGTGCCCCCACCCGACACTGGCGTACTGATCGGGGGGGGGGGGGGGAGTTAACCCCAAATAAATTTTTAATGTGGTTTATTTCTAATACGATACCAGTGATTTACAATGTTGCTGAAATTACATGATTTTCCGAGTTTTTTCTCCCATGTTTGCCTTTCCCCGGTGGGGGGGGGGGGGGGGGGGGGGGGGGGTGGGGGGAGGGGGGCACTGTGCCATTCACTTTTTCAGGTACCAACAAAAAGCACCTTTTTACATAGGACAAGTGCCCTTTTCTTTTCTAACAACTATCCTTTTCTCTCTTTTCATCTCTGGCGAGTACGTCTTTTTAGGTGCGAGAATTCCCCTTTTCACCTCTGATATTTTTGCCTTTTTTTAATACTTTGACTCGTGCCTCTTTTCCTTTCTAAAAAGTACCATATTTCCTTCGGATAAGTGCCCTTTTTCCTGTTTTATATGAGCCCCTCCCCCTTTTCAAAATGCCCCTTTTAACATCGGATAAATGGCCCTATAAACATCTGATATGTGCCCTCCAACAGATTTCCCATTTCCATTCTCACAAGTGCCTCTGTTTATTTCTGTTGAGTGTCCCCTTTCAGGTGCAAGATGTGCCATTTTCACCCCTGAAGGCTCTGATAAACCTTGACACGCGCACCTTTCCTTTTCAAATAACCGTCCTGTTCCCTTTTGATAAGTGCCTACTTTTTCTTTCTGCATAACATGCATCCCTAATTCAAGGCGAATTAGAGCCCTCGTTTCTTCAATTTTCCCTAGAGCTTGCTCACATTTATAGATGTTATAATTATGTTACTTATAAAAGAACTGTTCAGTCTTTCTTCATTAGATTGTGCTTAATACTCATCAGGGTTTTATTTGGTCTTCTTTATAAGATGTATTTTTTTTGCACCGGGACCTCATACATCTTTATTTTGTTTTGCTCGCTTCGCTCGAAAATTAATATTCAGACCATCACATCTAACTGCAAAGTATATTGCTTAATTAAGCAGTATCTTGTACCACGTAAAGTAAGAAACAAATATTGATATCATCCCTGGTAGTGTAATCCCAATCATGACGATGTAGGGGTATTTTCCAATGTATGATGTACTAGGTTTTGTTGATGTTTCCCTTCGTAGGTGCCCATTTTTTCTCCAGAAAATGCCCTTTTTGTTGGTGCCCCCTATTTTCGAAGACGCTCCGCTGCCCCTGCATATTGCTATTTGTTGGTGATAAGGATTTTGTTCTGACCCCAAAAGCTTTTGCTCATTACGCCACTGCTCCCGGCTCCACTGCCTTTAATCGTAATGGTAGAACAACAGGTTCCTGTTAATAAAAAAAGAAGCTGCTCCGATTCTTTGAAACTACATGTAGATATGGCACTTTACATGTAAAAAGGGCACAATTAGTAAGCGACAGTGGAAAATATAGATTAAAAAAGTGGCACTTAATTATCAAAGGGCAGTTACATCTAAACTAAAACGGGGTACCAAAAATGTAAGCTCCCTGGGGGAGTTTATTAGTATTTGAAATTGGCACTTATCAGAGGGGAAAGGGTACTTGTTAAAAAGGAAAATGACACCTTTCAAAGTAAAAAGGGTATCCTCTCAGATTAGAAACGGGGGTACTAATCAGAGGTAAAAGGATCACTTATGATAAGGGGGAGGGGCACTTAATATTAGAAAGAAAAAAGGTCACTTATCTGAAGTAAAAAGGGGCACGTTTGGGATACTTGAAAAAGTGTCGGGGACTCGGGGGGGGGGGGGGGGGGCTCATTGAGCAGGGGGGTGTTTCACAAAGACTAAGATCGACTTTAAATTGGACTTAACTAAGGCAGGGCATTCATGCCACTATAGTTCCTCTGACGATTCCTGGCATTCTCATTCTCAAGGGACGTACAAATCGTGGTCACACATTTACAGAATTTACCGAATTTGATAGTTCATAATTGAAGGAAAAAATAATATCTAAAGATCATAATAGAGAGACCAATTGTGAAAGCAACCAGTGGTATGAATGGCCTGCCATAATTATGTCCAACTTAAAGTCGATCTTAATCTTTGTGAAACTCCCCCTGGGTTAATTCGGGAAATCTTTACCAGGCATATAAGGAGCTCGGCACCCACACACTCCGATCACGTAATCGGTTTTACACTCGAGACGACACGAACTGACTCGGTAAACATCGTGATACTTCAAGGACTTCTCACCGCAGTCACCATGAGGAGGAGCTAAATTCCGGGTCTGTAGATATAGACAAATAAAGTCAGTTATTGAAGTCCTTTTCGACATTATTATCAATCACCGTCACCATCATCATCATCATAACCATCATCATCATTTTTATCATCATCATCATCATTATCATTAACTTCATCATCTTCATCAATATTATTGTCATCAGTAACATTATTAATTTGTGGTGGCGGTGATTATTTTACCTGGCTGCTACGAAAGCATAAATGCTTGTTAGGAAGCAACCAGACGGCCGACGGCTTTAGGTCCTCTCCGAGGGACCTGGTAATGAGGATTAATGCCTTACCAAAGGGCACTAGCGCATTGACTTGGTTTCGAACCCGGGTCACCGGATTACGAGACCACTGCTGTACCAACTGGGCTATCCCGCCAATGAAACTTATCATCATAATTACCACCAACGCCATCAACATCACCATCATCATCACCATCTTCATCAATATTATCATCGTCAATCAGTACTAATAGAAGTTATTTCATCATCAACACCATTGTCATCAACTTCGTCCTCCTCATCATCACCACCACCGTTACTATCTACAAAGACCATTACCATCAACACCACCACTACCTTTACCCCACCACCACAACACCCTACCACCTCCACCACCACTACCACCAACAACCACTTCCACTATTATCACCATCAACACCTCCTCCACCACAACCATCATCACCACCAAAAAACGACAACAACAACAACAACAATCACCACCATCTTCACCTCCATCACTATCATCACCATCAACACCTCCTCCACCACAACCATCATCATCATCATCACCACCACCACCACCACCACCACCACCACCACCACCACCACCACCTCTGGCCATCACCACCATCATTACCACCTCCATTAACACCTCCATCACTACCACCATGGCAGCAGCAGCACAAAACCACCAATAGCAACACCACCATCTCCCCCACCATCACCACGACCACCATATCACCGACACCACCACCATCATCATCAATCAGCCCTTACAATAAGCTACCTCAAAAAGTGTAAGACCAATGAGAGTCCTCGTTCCTGGTCCTACCGCAATCCCGTATTCATTGACCTGTGCACTGCTCGTGTTACTGTCAAAAGCCTGGATCTGAAAGCCAGCCGAACCTGCAGAGCCTACCGATGATGTCGTATAGAAGTAGTCCCCCTGTCTCGCGTCTAAAACCACTTGCAATCCGTGAGATATTCCTATTACAGATTAAAAACATGAGCGTTTAATAAATAGTTGGTCAAAAAATATAATTATGTAAGGAAAACTATGATCTCCCTATAAGTTTGATAAATTTGATAAGTTTTTAGACATTCTTTTAGTAAAGACTGGTTAAGACATCACAAAAATATGAGACACTGTCTGTAAATCTTCGCTGGAAAGTTGCCTGAATGTTTCGATCATTCGGGAATCGCACACAAAAAGCATTGTATGGTATCCGCGCTCGCACAAAGAAAATGTGTACACGTTAACCTATGGAGATCTCAGCAAAAGTTATTCATGCGGCCCGTTACGCGTCATTAAAAAACTATTGACCGGTAGGCCGGCATGGCTAAAATCACGACTCCAATTTCGACCCATCAGATGGCTAGGTTTTTAAAGAGAGATATATGAAATTCGACCATTAACTTTGTCCTGTTTTGATTAATATGTTGTAATTATTAACGTACAGTGATGATAATCCCAAACTGTGTATTTACTTCTCCTCTGTAACTATTTGCTGATTAATATTTTTATACTCTTTTCAAATTGTCATTAATTCATTGGAATGTGTTACTCTGTCGGTCTGTATCCACTTTTGTAATTGTATAAAAGTATTGCTTATTTGTATACTACAAGATTTAGATAATTCTTTTGTAACTGATACTTATAGCTGTTTGTGTGTATGCCTACCTGTTTATTGACGATGATCCAAATAATATTGTGGATTCTGTTTCAATAAATTAGAAGGGAATTGTTAAAAGGACCATGATCCAATAAATTCGATGTTTCGATCCGACAAGTGGCGTAGCATGCATACATACAATGATGGAGCACTGACATCATGATGAAGGTGTGTGTGTGTGTGTGGGGGGGGGGGGGGGGTTAAAAACTAAATTATTCGTACCCTTAACAAGTTTTTAAAATATTTAAAAATGAGAAAAATTGATATTGTACTAAATCGTGTTTTGTGAGAATGTGACCTATTTAAGCTCCCAATTAAAATTATTGAAGAATTAAACGCTCTTATTCATTTAAACCAGTCCATCTTTCATTCTTGAGTTACGAAAAACACCACAAAACATCAAAAGTACAAGGGGTATGGATAATTTAGTTGATCATTGTATATCGATCCAATTACAAAGGAGAATCAAATGGCCAAGTTGAAAGTAAAACAAGGACCGAATTTTAAAAGGGAAATTGAAAATTTTCCCTCGTAATGACTTTATTGTTGAATGTAGCTCTAAAAAATAAAAATAAAATGCTGAAATCGAAAGAAATAAAAATTGAAAAAAAAAAGAAAAGAAAAGAAAAAAAAAAATCAAAAAATAAAAAATCAAAAAACTCACCTGGTGTGTGCACTTTCAAACGATTGGCAGTGCCTACGTTGAAAGTAAAACAAGCACCGAATTCTAAAAGGGAAATTGAGAAATTCTCCCTCGTAATGACTTCATTGTTGAATGTAGCTCTGAAATAAGAAGGCAGTTGATACCATTATATTATTGAGGGGACACTACTGGATCTGGGCCCTGTTTCATAAATTTTGATATTAATAACAAGATACAAGCTACTGTTATAAGCTACTGAAATAAAGGCATCTGATTGGCTGAGAGCAAATTTGTCATAGAAATTTAGCAGTTGTTATAGATAACAAGTTTTATGAAACGGGCCCCAGGATACAGTACAATAATATATTTTTTTAATTGGTTGAGAGCTCTTTACGTGACCAGAAATATTTCAACCATTTTAAGGTCACTCTGAAACTGTACTTTTTATTAGTACAGTTTGGGAGATGAAATTGTTTAGTTTACAGTTTTTTGTTTCCTTTTTCAATTTCTTTAAAATTAAAAATCAATAATTTAAAAAATAAAATAAATAAAATATGAATTTTTGTTGCAGGATATAAAACAATCATACCCTGCCTTCTTTTCGAGGCACTGGTTAAAACTATGGGCCTCGGTGACTTCTTGGAGTCACCTCATGCCTATAGTTTTAACCAGAACCTCTCATGACAGTGTATATTTGTATACTACATGTATTACAGTTTGTTATTATGGCAGTTATTATGACCAAGGAGTTACGACCTATCATGGATCCTCCCATTGAGGTGATCCTAGTTGATCAGAACATGAAAGGGCGGAGAGGAGCTGGGAGGAGCTTGGAGGAGCTGGGAGGGGTCAGACCTTCTTCCTCTTCCATCCTTCCACTAAGTTTCATCCCATCTTCTTCGCCCCCCTCCCCCCTCGGGCTTCATTCGTCAAACTGGGGTTAGGGTTAACATGTGGCTAGGGTTAGGTTCAGTGTCAGATCAAGACTTGAATAAATTAATAATCAAGTAGATGTAGGTAATTGCCCGTGTGGCATCTGTAAGCTCGAGTCTGTAATATCCCTTTAGTTTAGATCATGTGAACACCACCATTATACTTAACAATAAGATACTGTCGAGTTGATGAGCCGCATTCAGACTCAAGTGTGAGTAATTCTTCGTGGTAAGGTTGCCTTCATACGACGTGTAATCATATGGTTGATGTGTTGCGTACAGACCTGCTACATATTTCAGGAAGTCAGCAAACTCTGTCTCGTTTTTCTCCAGATACGATTTTCTAAAGAAAGAAAACTAAATATTATCCATTCGGGGCGGGATCATGTTCTTACAAGAAAGAAAAAAAAAACAATAAAAAGTAAAGAATAAGTTGAGGATATTTGTATGTATGAATTTATTTAATCATCTATTAATTTCGTATTCATCTAATTATTTAATGTATATATTTTATATTTTATTTGTTCATGATAAAAACCTATTTATTTGTTTATTTAGACCGGTTTATTGATCATGTGGCCAGAGGTCGAATTGCATATTATTTTACAATCATGATGTATATATAATGGATGCATTGTAAAAGGATAAAATCAAATATGATCATTTTGAAATCACAATTATATTTAGTATGGCAACATGTTGCTAAAAATCCCAGCAATTCTGAGATTTGTCAATACGACAAGAAGAACAATTTAAAATATGAATTAAATTCACCCTACTGACAGACTGAGAGCAAGATAAGAGTGGAGAGAGGAAGAGAGAGAGAGAGAGAGGAATAGAAAGAGAGAGAGTGTGTGTGCGTGTGTGTGTGTGAGAGAGTGTACGTGTGTGTGTGAGAGAGAGAGAGAAAGAGAGAGAAAGGGCGAGAGAGAGGGAGAGAGGGAGAGAGAGACTCGGGTGGGGTAGAATCAATAGGTGAATGCTCGCTCTTACCAAGTTAAAATTAGAAGCTAGTAATTTAGTAATTCGCTTGATGAATGATCAAAGTATTATTGGTTATAGTTACAAAAATAACACCACGGAGGCCGACCTGCATGGTAGTTATGGAGACGTTGTGGCACACGGTCTGTCTCGCACATTAATTACTATTATAAATACCAATAACCCAGCGGAGATTTGAATGATTCTTTTTGTCCATGGTCGTATCCAACTCAAGGCCAATAGATTTGTCATCATAGCTAGTATATCCGTTATTATCACGGTTATTATAAGTGATATTGATTCGGATATACAATAAACATGAAAATTATAATTATCAGCGAGCAACCCTCTTTTTGTAATGTCTTTTTTTTAAGTAGCAATAAGTGAACTGTAGCCAGTATAAAGTTTGTTAATGACAGTAGCCTTTTCATTTAATATCTTCTAACCCCTAAACAAGATTTTCAGGCCATGAAACGTTATTTTTTTTCGAAGCTCGATTAAACGGAGAAAATTACAAAAGCCAAACAGTAGGCTATACCTTTTATTTAAAAAAAGCTTAAATGTAAATCACCGTTTAAAAAGGCCGAGGAGTTGACCACTTTTCAAAAAGGTAAATTAAAAAATTGAACATGACCGGATCCAACACTATACAGTTTGAATCAAGCATGGTACAACAAAAAGGTCAATCTCACATTATGAACAAGTCATTTATTTTAGGCACTCCATGTACCTCATTTACCTATTTTGTATAGCATGAGTTATAATTTATTTAGAAAATTGCTATATTAGGTTTTATATATCTAAATCTTCGGATGTATTATGGTACATTATATTATTTACTTAATGCATTATACGTCATACAAGAAGGAAAAAAAGAGTGTTTGTGCTGTATATAATTTCCATTCTGTTTTGCTATATACACCACATTGTAAATTGATTTATATGATATATATGTTTACAAACAGAATATTCATTTGTTACATTGCATTGTAAATTGAATTATATGTTTATAAACAGAATATTGATGTACATCAATGCATTTTAATAAATACAACACAATGCAATAAAAGTGGTCACTCCTCGGCCCTTTTATGGTCATTTAACAGTTTTAGTTTAAAAGTGTTTTGAGAGGTAGATATACCTGTATAAATTGTAGTTGCAAATAGCAACTGAAGGAAAATCGAGGTTTTCGGCAAATTCGATGTCTACTCGAGTGTTGATCGGTAATGTGGAGTAAAAGATGCATTGATAGATGATTTGGTACAGCATGATAGATGTAGCAGCAACAAGAATCAAACACCAGATTATCCTGTAAAAAGTTTAAAAAGAAAAAAACAATAAAACAAATTACATTTCGAAAGAAAGGAAGAGCAAGATTTTACGAAAAGTCACAACTTTTATAAGGGGTAAGAGGACACTTTTTTTTTTTTTTTGGTCTCGAAACTTGAAAATTTGACATTTTGCTCCGTTGGGGAGGGGGGAGGTAAGGTCACCTTTTTTAGGTCAGCCGTGGGAATTTTTTTTTTTTTTTTTTTTTAATATTTAAAAAAAAAAAAAAAAAAAAAGTCCAAAAGGGGGGGGGGGGGGGGGGGTTAACCCCCCAACCCCCCCCCCCCTGCGTACGCGCCTGGGTAGTATCATTATCATCATTCTATTGTCCATAATATATTTCACTTCGGACATTGAGTTAGGAACAGTGTGATTTCTAAACATTTTATATTAACATTAAAAAGCATCTTTACGCTCGATTTCAATATCCTACTATATTTTCCATATTGAAATCATGTTTTTGCTGTGGGTGTGTGTGTGTGCGTGTGTGTGCGTGAACGTGCGCGCGTGTGTGTAATTGTTTTTTTTACATGATATAATTATATGATTATGATATGATTATTTACGTCTGGGGACCGACCGTTAACGTCACCATCCGAAAATCGTAATAATGGTGGCTTCTTATATAACGTACGTCACATCACGTCATGTCACGTCGTGACAGCCCCTGGCGTTCGAACATTATCTCCCAGGTCATAGCTGGCGGCCAACGCTCTGGCATACCGGGTTAATGCGCATTAATGTCTTCCCAAAGGACGTTATTACCGGTCTGAGATTTGAACCCTCAACCCTGGGAATGAGAGTCCAGGGAACAAACCACTACGTCTCTGTCATGTTTGCACACTTCAACATGTGACAAGACTACAATATTGCCCAGGTTAACTATTTAGTTCGTTTTTTCTTCGATCGTGGTAATTTACTGAAAAGTCCAGTTCAGTTCAAGCGCTAGAGGCATGGTTTTGCTTATCTATGTCATAGCCTTTCGATCCCCCAATTAACGCTTAACGACTGTAGACTGTGGACAAGCTGTCATCGGAATCAGGGGGCTCGGGGGCACAATGCCCTCTTCCCATCGATGGGGGGGGGGGGCAACGTGGAAGTATAGAGAGTGGGAGAGGGAGAGGGAGGG
>JAVYIG010009345.1:0-79287 GCA_035222895.1 Strongylocentrotus droebachiensis | reverse complement strand
GCTCCTTTTCTTTCTTTTTTCTTCTTTTCCTTTCTTTCCTCTCCTTCGTCTTTGTCTTTTTCTCTTTCTTTATTCTCTTCTCTTTCCTTTCTTTCCTTTCTTTTCCTTTCTTTTCTTTCCCTTTCCCTCTCCTTTTCCCCCTCCCCCTTTTCTCATTTTTCCCGACAGCAGCGCAATTTTACCGACATCTTGACAGGTGGGGTTGTCGCACCCCACCCCCCCCCCTTAGCGACGCCCCTGGTTGTAGAGAGTTAGATTATATACAATATTCAAGCTTTTCGTAAATATATAATATTGCACGAATTTTGTTTTCTCCTCATAAGTAAGGAAGTAAGATTTTCAAGATTTAAAGTCAAATAAGATACGATTTTGCGACCGTAAAGCATTATGCAAACGGTGGCGTCCCCTTTATTATGTCTTATTTTAAAGTAGGCCTATATTTTCTTTTAAGCTTTGATAATTATATAAAAATACATCCCCTTAATCTAGCTAATATATTTCCCCCGTTCCAGTGGTGACTAAAAAGGGAAACATAACACACAATAATCTATCGTAATTTGTCCCCTTGTGCGAACTCCCTCCCCCCCCCCCTCAACTGATACTCAAACTTAAGAAAATTTACTTTGGTGACAGGACCATATATATTATAAGGAAACCACCTCAGCCCCCCCCCCGAAAATAAATATTAAGGTCCGCTACCTGAATGTCCGAGTCGTCATCAAAACGGCGAAGGCGGCGGGTGTGGGGGCGGGGCTGGAGGATGTTTCATGATTCAAATGTTATTGATTCAAATTCTCAATTATGTTTATAACATTGGATAACAAATTTCAAACCTACTTAAAAACAAGACAAATATTCAGGGCCATGTGTCGCCTTGGGGGTGTCCTCCGTCCAATATTTCATTTGTTATGAGCATTTTGGATATTGCTTAGGCCTATTTCATGTTATGAATAACAACCCTCATCCCGTATTATGAATAGCGACCCTAATTCTATATTATGAATAGCGACCCTCATTCGTAATATGAACAGCGACCCTCTACTCCTATTATGAATAGCGAACCTCGTTTCGTATTATGAATAGTGACCCTATTATGAATAGCGACCCTCTTCACCTATTATCAGCGCGTAGCCAGAGTTGGATGTTTGGGGGGGGGGCACTTACATGTAATCGATCGAGGTAAAAAAAAAAGGGGTCTAAAAAAAATCAACCGATCTTGGAAATTTTAGGGGGGCACGCACCCCCCGTGCCCCCCCCCCCCGTGGCTACGCGCCTGCCTCTTATAAATAGCGACCCTCTTCTCCCTATTATGAATAGCGAACCTCATTTCGTATTATGAATAGCGACCCTCTTCTCATATTATGAATAGCGACCATCTTCTCCTATTATGAATAGCGAACCTCATTTCGAATTATGAATAGCGACCCTCATTTCGTATTATGAATAGCGACCCTCTTCTCCTATTATGAATAGCGACCCTCATTTCGTATTATGAATAGCGACCCTCTTCTCCTATTATGAATAGCGACCCTTATGAATAACGACCCCGATTTTGCATTATGAATAGCGACCCTCTTCTCGTATTATGAATACCGACCCTCTTCTCTTATTATGAATAGCGGTCCTTATGAATAATGAACTTTATGAATAATGACCCTTTTCTCCAATTATGAAAAGCGGACCTTATGAATAGCGGACCTTATGAATAGCGACATTGACCCCATTCTTTCAACCCCTCGAGAGAGGAAAAAACGCTTCTCTTGATTGCCGCCTTATTTCCATATTTCCATCCAGCCTCAACTGACAAGTCTGTGGTTCATTGGCTGCTAGTAGTTGATGAAAAACATAATTATCAAAAATATATAGAGATTATATTTGCATTATGCCTGATAAAGAATATCAAAATAACCGTAAATATCATGTTGTGCAATCCCGCGTCGTTTCTGAGTGACCTTTGTAGTTTGCGTAAGATAAGTAAGGAAATTCAGTACATCGCGAGTTGAAAGCGTTATGACCATAATTTATTTTTCTGTAGAAGTTACCTCTCTTTATACATGTATCAAACACATGAGAGAGAGAAAATAAAATGAGATCCATACTGGAATAAGTAAATGTGATGTTCAGCAAGTCACCCATATCTTTGTTTTGCCCATTAGAGGATGAGGGTTTGGGGGAGGCAAAAGAAATCATGCGAAATGTTCTGAATCTTCTTTCGAAATTCACGAAGGTAGTTCTTTGAAACCATTATCAAGCCCTAATAGAGGCAAGATTACTTACTGTAATACACTAATTGCAACCCAAAAAAATTGTTAATATGCTGTACAAATATTAATAAAAATGCTCACATGTTGGGTAGTAGAGTTGCCAATGTTTTAATTAGTGTGAGCTAGGATCTGTAATAAGAAGCTTAGAAAGATGCAGAAATCCGGCGTTTTGAGAGCGTTAAGATCTGAACGGAATAGTTAGGGTTAGGGTTCTTTTTTGTTGTTGGTCTTAACTGAGTCTTGAGAGCGAAAAGCTGTACACGGAATAGATAATTAATTCATAATTGTTGGTCTTAAAATCATGATTAATTATAATCTTAGATAGAACATCTAATTTAAAACCATGGTTTTATCTGTAATTTCGATCTTAAAACATAATGGATATGTAGTTGATGTAGGCCAGGGGCCTTGCAAAAAGCAATTTTGGAACTGACAACGCCACCATGACTTAAAATAACACGTATTGTTTTACATCAATGATTAAATGATCTTTCTACTCGCTTCCAGATTTTTTTTCATAGTTTCAACTAGCCTGAATCACAGACATTCCATCCCTGCCTCAAATTATAAATTTTGCTCAAAGAATGACAGTAATTAATGAGTAACAGAGTATCAAGATTCTGTTTGCATTATATATATTTTTTTAAATAGGCCTATGTAAATAATAATAATAATAATAAAATGGTGCTTATAAAGCGCCTTTAAATATGTAAATAGTGATAATGATAATAATAATAATAATAATAAAACGGTGCTTATAAAGCGCTTTCCACCGAAGTCTCTAATAAATGTACATATCATTTCGTCCAAATGCGCGTCATTTCGGAGTCATCTTTTTAGTTTGCGTATGATTAGTCAAGTTCTGCATCCCTGGCTAGCATGATAAATTTATGAGTCAATAGCATTACTATTAACCAAGCTATCACCTGAATAATTCACGCCACCCTCTCTCATGACAGTTGGTACCACAGTTGGTACCAAAGGGTCCTAAAGCCGGTGTCCTATCATTGACAATAGGGACTTTTAGAATGAGTGGACGAGAACACGACGTACGCCGACTGATCATGCGTGTCAACGTACTCAACTGCCCATGTTGACTACAATTAGAAATATTTTAGATTGCACTCGACGATATACATGTATGCAGGAAGTAACACTATGAATTACATGACAGACAAAGAAAGAGGACAAAATATACAGTTCCTCATTCTACCCTCAACAATAGGCCATTTTCGTAATGTAACCAAATTTAATGCATAGGTCTTTGTGAAGTGCCTCAATACAAATTATTTCAATCACCTGATAGGAATAGTAGTATTTCAATAGTCAGAATGCAACTGCATATATTAAGTGTTGCTAGGTAGGTCAAGCCATAATGTTTGTCCAACGTGGCAACAACTAATGTATGCAGTTAGGATTCTGTCTATTGAAATACTATTATTCTTAACAGGTGAATGAAATAGTTTGTATTGAGGCACTTCACAAAGACTTATGCATTAAATTTGGTTACATTACGAAAATGGCCTATTGCTGTGGTAGAACATCCCTTCACTGCTCTTATGTAAAAATGTGTAGAACAGGTGAATATGCATGTGACACTTGTTCTACACATTTTTACATAATAGCAGGGAAGGGATGTTCCTTTGTCTACCTGAGGAACTGTATATTTTATGCGCACGCGGCCTATACTAGTATCGTACTAGATTTAGGAAAATCAAGGTTGACGCATTCTCCATCGCCGACTGAGACGACGTGACGCATGCGCAGTGCCTTAAAATGACGTCACACGTTGCAGTCAAAGCTGAAAACGTGCAAATCTAAAAGTCCCTACTATCTTCTTAATTTTGAAGCAACCCCCCCTTGAGTTTTGTTTATGTGTATGTATTAAATATGTTTTTTGGGAAAAAAAAAAACCTTTTGAGTTTGTTTTTTGTTAAATTTTGGACCCCCCCAAAAAAAAATGTCCTCTTACCCCCCCCCCGCTTATTATTTTAGCGGCTGACTGAGTCGTTGCGAAATTATTGGCCCGATTTTAAACCCCCCCCCCCCCCCCCCTTGAAAAAATCCTGCGTACGCCACTGTCTGCAACCGAACATTTACTTCGTAGAAGAACGAAACAAACAAAACGAAAATTTTCGCGCGGAATTCACACTCCTATAACTCCTAATCAGCAGGGTTTTTTTCAAGGTCCATACTTCCATAATCCTTCCCGCCTCAACTGACAAGCCTTTGTCTATTGGGTAGTTGATGAATAAAAGGGTTATCAAAAATATATGCAGATTCTATTTGAGTTATGCATGATAAAGAATATTACAAAAAAATGATTATCATTTCGTGCAATCCCGCGTCGTTTCTGAGTGAACTTTGTAGTTTGCGTAAGATAAATAATTATTTGCTAATACGCTGTTCAAATCTTAAAAGATGCTCACATGTTGGGTAGTAGAGTTGCCAATTGTATTTAATGTAAGCAAGGGTCTGTAGTATTGAGCCCAGAAAGATGAACAAATCCGGAGTTTTTAGAGCGTAAAGATTTAAAAGGAATAGTAAGGAGAGTTTTTTTTGTTGGGTCTTAAAGACCGTCAATACTACTTGGCCAGAAGGGATTAGACCACACAGCGAGGTCACTGACAGGTGGCTATCTCATTAACTCAGCTCTCAACTAACATGAGAAAAAGAGGATCATGGGGTATCAACAGGCACCGATTGGTGAAGTTTTCTATATAGAGGGAGCAAGTAGCTACAAGGACAGTGGGGCTTTAACATCATGATTAATTTACTTTTATCTGTAATTACTGGATATGTAGTTTATGTAGGGCAGGGGCCTTGCGAAAAGCAGTTTTGGAACTTACAACGCCACCATGACAAGTAATTTGTTTCATCAATCAATAAATGATCATTCTACTCGCTTGCCGACTTGTTTTGTATAGTTTCATCTAGCCTGATCCGCAGACATATTATTATACCTGCCTTAAATGATAAATTTACGCTCAAAGGAAGACAGTAAATAATGAGTAACAGATTATATAGATTCCGTTTACATTATATAGAAAACAATATGAAAATAAATCTAAATATAATTTCGTGAAAATACAAGTCATTTCTGAGTCATCTTTGTAGTTTGCGTATGATTAGTTACGTTCTCCAACTCTGCAGGCATGATCTATGGGTCAATAGCATAACTATTTACCAAGCTATCCGTTAATATTTTACGACCTCAGTTCTCGTGACTGTTGGTCCCAAATGGTCCTAAAGCTGGTTTCCAATCTTACATATTTTTTCTTCTCGGGCTCGGGACTTTTAGAACGAGGTCAAGCAAATTCTTATAATCAAATCTTGCTTTAAAACTATGTACATAAACAAACAGTCATTATGTGTCTCGAAAGAGTAATTTCTTTTAACCAGTAATGTTGTGTATTATACAATCGTGGATAAACATGCATGACATTATGTTACAGACAAATACTACTGATACCGTTACATTCGATTAATATCATGAAAATTCCCTTGCGAATGGAGTTTTTGTCCCCAAGTCCCCCTGAGTTTCTCATGAGTTTACATAGGAAATAACCGTCCGAGTTTCCTGCGGTCTTGAAAAATCACACTCCTGAGCAGGGTTTTTCCAGGGAGGTTTAATGTGAGTTTGGGGGGCTTTCATCGAAAGGGTGCGGTGCGGCGCGGCGCGGTGTGGTGTGCTCAACGCACCCATTCGATAAAAGAGGGGGGGCTTTTCTCGAAAGGGTGCGTTGAGAGCAGAGTACCGTTTTAACACACCCTTTCGATAAAAGAGGGGGGGCTTTTCTCGAAAGGGTGCGTCGACTAGTCTTTCGCATCAGTCGTTTAAATGAGGATCTCGGACAAAAGGTAATAGTTGCCAATTTAAGTATATCGAAAATGTATTAAATAAAATGGAATGGTCTTGATTACAGAGTGGTCTCTTTCGTTATTACTATGTTGATGGGGGAGACAGAGAGAAGGAAAAAAGGGAAAGGGAAAGGGAAGATAAAAGGAAAGAATAAGAAGAAAAGAGGGAAACTGGGGGGGGGGCGAAGGGCTCTTGCCTCCTCACCCCCCCCCCGCCAAAAAATAAATAAGAGAGAGAGAGAGAAGGGAGAGGGAAAGAAAATATAAAAGGAAAGAAAGAAGAGGAAAAAGAATAAGAAAAGAGGGAAACGGGGGCAAAGGGCTCTTGCCTCCTTTCTTTTCTTTCTTTTCCTTTCTTTCCTATTCTCCCTCTTTTTCGTTTTCCTCTTTCTTTCTTCTCTTTTCTTTCCTTTCTTTCCTTCTTCTTCTTCTTTCTTTCCTTTTATATTTTCTTTCCCTTTCCCTTTCCCTTCTCTCTCTCTCTCTCTTATTTATTTTTTGGCGGGGGGGGGGGGTGAGGAGGCAAGAGCCCTTCGCCCCCCCCCCCCCCAGTTTCCCTCTTTCCTTCTTATTCCTCTTCTTTCTTTCCTTTTATATTTTCTTTCCCTTTCCCTTCTCTCTCTCTCTCTCTTATTTATTTTAGGAGGCAAGAGCCCTTCGCCCTTCGCCCGTTTCCCTCTTTCCTTCTTATTCCTCTTCTTTCTTTCCCTTTCCGGGAGGTAAGAGCCTTTCGCCCTTCCCCCGTTTCCCTCTTTCCTTCTTCCTCTTCTTTCTTTCCTTTTATATTTTCTTTCCCTTTCCCTTTCCCTTCTCTCTCTCTATCTTATTTATTTTATGGCGGGGGGGGGGGGTGAGGAGGCAAGAGCCCTTTGCCCCCCCCCCCCCAGTTTCCATCTTTTCTTCTTATTCTTTCCTTTTATCTTCCCTTTCCCTTTCCCTTTTTCCCTTCTCTCTGTCTCCCCCATCAACATAGTAATAACGAAAGAGACCACTCTGTAATCAAGACCATTCCATTTTATTTAATACATTTTCGATATACTTAAATTGGCAACTATTACCTTTTGTCCGAGATCCTCATTTTAAACGACTGATGCGAAAGACTAGTCGACGCACCCTTTAGAGAAAAGCCCCCCCCCCCCCCCCCGCTTTTATCGAAACGGTGTGTTAAAACGGTACTCCGCTCTCAACGCTCCCTTTCGAGAAAAGCCCCCCCTCTTTTATCGAATGGGTGCGTTGAGCACACCACACCGCGCCGCGCCGCACCGCACCCTTTCGATGAAAGCCAGTTTGGGGGAAGTTGCATAGCCATTACTCCGATCGTATACGTTCTCGATTAACAAAAAACGCGGTTTTGTACAGTAAGTGTAAATATCCCTACTATGTTAATTGTTAATATTGTTCAACACCAAAGTAGACAGAAAGCATGTGAAGCCAAACAAACGCAAATAAAATGGTGCCTGTGAGGCTGTGAGTATAATGATGAAAGATGTCAAATATGCTCAATATGATTGATTATGATGTTGTATTACCCTTTAAGTGCCGGAACCTGGGTCGGTCGGTCGGATTTCTATTTCTTTTAAAACTTTTCCCCTCCAAACAACAGCCTTCGCCCCTAAAACTCAAAACCGGGAACGTCGCTCAAATCCGCTGGGTTCTAGCAGGTGCAGTGCATGGTATATACACGTACACGAGGCCAGGGTCTACCTGTTTACGCTAGCAGGATTTCGAAACTAGGGCAAAAGACGAATGAGATTTTGAGAATAATTTGATGATTTTATGCATTTATATACCATTTAAACAAACAAAATACATATTTTTTAAAAATTCATTTAACATTTTTTTTAAAAAACGATATAATTTTTTTTAAATTAAAAAGCCGACGGTAGATTTTAAGATTTTGGGGTCGGTCGCAAGGGCAATACAACATTTTGTTTTTAACGCCTTACTGTATCACTTAATTGAACAAGGATATATCTTAGAAACCTAAAACCAAACATTGACAAGCAGGGGGTAGGGGCACAGTACCTCCCCCACTTTTCAAGTACCCCCAAACATGCCCCTTTATATTTCGGAAAAGTGCCCAATTCCCTTTCTGATAATTAATTTCATATTCTTATACTTGCCCCCGTTTACCTAAAATAAGTGCCACTATTACAATCTGATGTTTGTACCATTTTGTATGTCAAGTGCCACTTTTCGTTTATAATCAGTATCCCTTTCCCTACTTGTAAATGCCCCCTTTTACCTCTAAAAGTTGTACCGATTCGAATTTGATAATTGCCCACTTTTACTCTGACAAGTGCCCCTTTTATTTTTTCGTAAGGGACCTTTTCTATTCCGATAGATGACCTTTTTCAAATATAATGTGTCCTTGTTCAAATGTGATAAGTGAATCTTATTCAATGTGATAAGTGCCAACTTTCAATTATGATATGCTAGCCCGTTTTTTTTTTTATCAGGGCCCCTTCCCTTTCTTTCCTTTCTAAAATCTATCATGGTATTTTTCCCCGAGCTCTCGGACATTGACTAAAACATCTTCCATATAATCTGTCATCTGCCATTCTAATACACTCTCATATTATAATTTCAATCTAGGTATTATGTCTTTCTCCTTTACGGTGTAGTATCTTCCAACAATTATCTCAAGAGACAATGTTTTCTTATAATGTTACCCAGTCCTACAATGATATTATGTTCATGCACCTGACATTATATTTTATGCTTGGTAGTTGCAATTATTGACCCCCTCGATTAAACCGCCATTTATTTGCAAACAGAGTATGGACTGTTCCTCTGCCTTACTCAAAATCGTAGACCCGAAGTTCTTAAACTTCATATACAGGCCAAATCTTTCACTTTTGACAGTATCCAGAAACTGTTGCATATGAGCTTCTTATTCTGCACACTGTCAGTGCCATCAGCATATCGAAAATCACTGATGTTCACACCTCCAACACTGACACTCTTCATATCTGTAATTTCCCTGAAATATCAACTCTGTGCACAGTTTAAACAAAGTTGGGGACAATAATCCTCTTTTCATATCTGAAGCTTTGACGTTTCATTAAATTATTAGAGAAAGAAGACGATTCGTTGGACCGTTCTCGACTCTTAATCCTTGTCTAAATTCATTTTCTTTTGACGTTTCATTAAACTATTAGAGAAAGAAGACGATTCGTTGTAGGCCTACAGTCCTCGACTCTTAATCCTTGTTTGAATCAAGTTCGTGGAAGATCTGACGTTTCATTATATTATTAAAGAAAGAAGACGATTTGTTGTACCATTCTCGACTCTTAATCCTTGTCTGAATTCAGTTCCCCCCCCCCCTCCCGCGCGAAGCGCGGAAGCTTTGACGTTTCATTAAATATTAGAGAAAGAAGACGATTCGTTGTACCGTTCTCGACTCTTAATCCATTTTCTTCCTACGTCCTCTTCCTTTCTTCTTTCTCTCTTTTTTTTTTTTTGGGGGGGGGGGGCGACCGCCCCCACCGCCTCCACCGCCCCCCTGGCTACGCGCCTGACGTATGGCTCTCTCTCTTTCTCTTCACCATTTGTCCACCTCGTATTATATTGACATCATTCTATCATCTTCTTTTCTTTCCCTTATATATATATATATATATATATATACTCAAACAGAATTTTTTTATTTTTAACATTGCATTGACTGTTTTGGTTTATCCTCTACTCTACCCTCCCCCTCCTCTCTCTCTCCTATCTCTCTTTCTCTCCTTCTCTCTCCCTCTGTACCTTTATCTCTCATTCAATATTTCTTTGATATCACGTGCATAATGTCTACTGATGCTATATGTTCGTCTTTTTTTATACTATTTTTTAATTTCTTATGTACATTCTAATACTATTGTTAAAATCAATTTGTATATGTCGAATAATTCTAGTTGTAAACCTACCCTTTCAGCCTATGTTGCTGGTCAGTTTTTATATACAAAGAAATTAATGAATAAATCAATACAAAAGTAATTAAATATCATCATCATTACTATAATTACTTTCAGCTACTACAAATCAATTGTTTAGTGTAACAGACTCTTTCTTTGACTCTTTAATACAAATAATTATTTCTCTGAAATATGAAACAGTAAATAAACTATACTCACGTTCTGTTAAAATTAGAATGTCTTTACATGATGACGACAATCACTGCCTTTTGTTTGGAGGAACGACGAGTTGTTTCGATGTAATAATGATTGAGAAATTATGAACTATAAACTACAAGTTAACAAGTCTAACGATAAAGTCCGTAATGGCAGTTCGTGTAGAATAATCCCTGCTTACCACGGCGCTGCTTGCGGCTCAAGTTGATGTCAACTGGGAGAATGATGAGACTAATTATTCAAACATGAGTCTCCTGCAAGAATTCCAGTCTTTTGACACTATTCAAGCCACTTTTTTACTGTCCGGATTCGCTTGCATTTGAATCATCTAATGTGCTCAATTAGCCTGCTTGATATAAGAGTAAACTCAAAAAGTTCTCGAAATTCGGTACCCAGTTTCAAACAGATCAGTTTATAGCAGTCCACGAGAAAGAAATAACATGCGGCTTCAGGAAGTACAACCAAACGGGATCAAGTCAATATTTGTGAAGGGTTTCAATTTTGCACGTGATGGTGATGTCATAAATATCGTAACCCAGACAGTATGGCCCGAATTCACAAAGCAAGGTTTGAGCTCAGACCAAGGTTTGAGGTCAAACCTCCTTTTGTTTCGCCAAACCTTCTTTTGTTATTTACAAACCTGGTTTGTAAATAACAAAAGGAGGTTTGAGCTCAAACCCGGTCTGAGCTCAAACCTTGCTTTGTGAATTCGGGCCAATGTGTGTGTTGACATGCAGTTAGCAGCCCTGCATACGATAAATCACAGAATTTTTGTAGATCATTTCCCCAGGATCTGCAAACACTTTTTTAAGGGCGGGGAGAGGCGGGCAGGGGGGGGGGGGGGGGTCACTGGTCTACATATACATACCTGGAATCCCTCTCCACTCTAACTTTCTTCTTAATAAGAGTCAATAAGATATATAAAGAGAGAAGGAAATGATTGGCAATCTGATGGCAATCTCTTGAAAAAAAATCCTTATTTTCACCTTTGCATGACAAAGCAAAGCCAATAGGATTTGCAATAGGTCGTCAGGGTCCATCATTTTATGTTGCTAACACTCATGAAAATAAAGGATTATGGATCATAAATGAGATTACAAATACATAAATGTACGTTCATTTTAACTAGTTCCTTTATCCTTCTTGAAGTGAAGTGTACGTTTATGATATGTTCGAAATTCAGAATTAATATTAAGGAATTTTTTTTAGTAGTTTGATGTATGCAAATTGAAAACCAAATGTCATTGAGTTAGTTTCTCTTAAAAGTGGATAATGCGAGATCTTAGTTTAATATTAAACGGGATGCGGGAAAAGCCAAGATTGTGTCATATCTTAACAAAGAGAATACCATAATTTGTGTTAGTAAATAAGTCTTTTCTTGAGTCTGGGTTGATATTGTAGCCTTGTCTTTTCAAATGCAAACAATCAATGCGAATAACTGAAACCATCAATCTTTTTCGAACCTAATAAACATTAACGCGGTTATTAAAAATAAAGCTTTTGACCCGGCCACATGCAATCATGCAGTGCTTGGTACAAAAGGATTTTGACAATACTTTCAAGGCTCCTGCTCAGTCATCCGTGGATGACTAAGACATGAATAAGATATCATTAGACACAATATCAAATACTCTTTAAAGTGAAATATCATTCAAGTTCACAAGGGTTATAACCTTTATCTGGGAAATATATATACCAAAGTTTTGGTTGACACACATTACATTATAGCCAATATTATGTTGTGATACATCAATGTCATACGCATAATTATTTTCCTGATTTTTTTTCTTCCCAAAGATACCATAGTAATAATTTTTTTCTGTTATTTTTTTCTTCGGTCGTCTGCTTCTGCTGCGGAACCACCTCGACCATCTCGACTGATTATTTAACAATTAAAGAACTAGACCTAGTCAAAATGACTGATTAATGAGTGAATGCCACAAAAATACAATCAACAACAACGTTTGCTTGTGAAGTGAGCTGTAGTTAGCTAGCTCCAGCTCTACATCATACTCTAACCGGCCGCTCCGCCACGCCACCCCGATACGATCCACAGGTGCGGTAGCGTACGCAGCGCCTTCGGCATCGGCGTCGGAGCTCCCTGGAGTTAGGTTGTAGGCTGAAGCTCGCCACTGCTGCATCCAGATCCAGTGCAGCTAGTGCCTATGGCTATGCAGCCGCAGCTCAGCTGCAGTGCAGTGCAGTGAAGTAGTCACGCAGAACGGGTACAACTCCACTAGTAATCAATTCAACGCTATCCCTAGACTAGTAGTAGTAGGCCTAGATCTATAGCACTAGCTATGGAAGGAGCAGGAGAAGTGGAGAGGGTGACATTCCTGACAGATATAACGGAAATAGAGCGTCTATCTCGGCGATTGAAAGAAGGATGGGAAGTCAGATCACACACGGTTTGTAGACTATGTTACATACGTACCGTAATCCTTATAAAGACAAAGCCTAGCCCATCTGACATTTCTATCTAGATGATAATGACAAAGTCAAAGTCAAAGACAAAGACGATGATGATGATGTTTATGCTAATGTCGATGAGTGATGATGATGGTTTAGATCTAACAAAGTTAGATCTAGATCTAGAATCTAGTCTATGTCTTTATGATACAGTAGATCTAGATCTAGGTCTAGATCTAGACCTATTACATGTTTAAATTAAACTTTAATGATCCTGATGAGGCCTGTATGTTTTGTTATTATATTAATATAAAAATGGAGAAAAAAAAATGGAAAAAATGAAAGTTTAACAATAACGTGTAGGGGAAGCACTGTGCTACACTACACTGCTAGTCTCTCTATTTGTTTAATCTGGTGGACTCGATAGACGGACTCATTGACTGTACAAAACTACAATGCCTTTCATTTTCATATGTAGGTTGGCACAGATGCAGTCCCTTATCTGATAAAAAGGAACGTCATGCGCCAGCTGCCGATATCACTTGAAGCTGCGGATGGAGATTCTCATGGAAGTGGATCAGATGGATCCATATTGTGCAATGTCAGAGATTCAAGACATGGTGCGTGCCAGCTGGAGGAACTCGATGTTCCTGTGGTGGGTTTTGATTTGTTTGAATTTTATAGTTTTATTTTACTTTTGAGAAAGCTAAGAAAGCATGTAATTTATTAAGTATTGGTAAGCAAAATGGTGAATTCAACCTTTGTAATAAGTTCATTTGTATGAAAGCAGAAAACTAAGAGAAACAGAATGGCGAAAGTATGGAAGAGTCCAAACAATCATAAGAATTATGAATATTTAAAATCTAATGTCTTTTAATCTATGCAAATCTCATATTTGCAATTTAGTCGGTGGATTATGGTGCTTTCATGGACAACTCTCCCATTTGACTTGTTGTGTACAAAAATATATTTAATTCCTGTTTTTCTCCTATCTTCTCACTTGATAAGGGAAAGGTTTCATGCTCGTGAAAATGTTTGGTTATACAGTATACCTTTACCCATTCAAACTACTTGTATGCTTTGGGGGATGATTTTGTTTTTTTCATGATGATTGGTACAATGTCCTTATAAGATGGAGAATAAATGTTGTGAAGAAGATGGAGGATTCCCTTTTCAGTGCAATTAAAGCCCCACTGCACTACTTGTAGCTACGTGCTCCCTCTATATAGAAAACAATGCCTAAGCGGTGCCCGTTGGTCCCCCATGATCCCCTTTTTCTTATGTTAATTGAGAGCCGATTTGATGAGATAACAACCTGTCAGTGACTATGCAGGGAGGTCTAATCCTTCCTGGCCAAACTAGTGCAGACAGGCTTTAAATGTTATGTCATTATTTTGTTATTTGCAGACAGGAGCACCATCAGTTGAAGGGCACTGCAGTGAGAGTTGCCAATATGAGTATCACATCATTCACAGTGCAAGCTACAATGTTCCTGTTCTCTACTTCACAGCATGCAAATCAGGTTTGTATTTTGTTATTATTTGCTCATTCATCACATTCACAAATCCCTAGAGTTTAACTGTGAGAATTTATCCTCACAATGCTTGTCATCAATAGGGCGCATGATTGTATTAAGATTGGATTCAGGGTAGTGACAAACTTTTTGATTCCCAAGTTGAAAGTATTTCAATAGTTTGAATCCACACTGCATGCCTTAAGCATTGCTAGGTCGGACAAACATGGCTTGTCAGATCTAGCTATGCTTAATGTAAGCAATCTGCATTCTGACTATATAAAGTATGAAAGTGCCAATGTAATATACGCTCATCATCCAGGTTACTGGTTCTAAACAACTGGGCCTGTGCATGAGGTTTACTGCGAAATCATACAAGCAACTGGCTGGAGCAGGGCAAATATCGTCACACCATTCTTTAGCATAACATTTTTGGAACCAGTAACCTTGACAACTTGGCCTACACCAAGGTGTAGTAATAGACCGGTCTATTAACATATTCAAATTTTATGCATGCTTTTTAAACAAAGGTTGTCCTTGACAACCAGTAAGCTTGTCAGAGGCTTGCCCGACATAGCAACAAGTAATATATGCAACTTGATTCCGAGTATTGTAGTTCATTCATAACAAGTTAATTGAATAACTCATCACAAGTTCCCTAGGAGAGAAACATCCATAGAATTGAATATGTTAGTAGACCAGTCTATTGGGTACCCAGTAGAAAGACATTCCTTGAACCTGGCAGCTTGGCTGGCTAAAACGGGGGTAACGATATGATCAAGGGCCCTCGGGGAGAACAGTATTAATACTGATGAGGCTGCCCTTGGTAAAAGGATGTATTATTATTATTACGAACTACCGGTATAATGATTATTAATTAACGCACCTCTTTGTGCAGATGGAAAGCTGCTTACCTTGGAGGAGGTGTGGAGGCAAGTACCAGGGTCGTATCAAGAGAGGTTGAGGCATCAGAGATGGACATTCATCACACAGCAGGTACTTTTACATGTTGTTCGGTTAAAGGGGAAGGTCACCCTGATATTAAACTTAAAGGTATTGTTTAACAATGTTTCCAGTTTTACAAATCTGAGATGCATGGCTTTACATGTTATCAGTGTCTGTGATATGGTGAAATATTGAAGCCCTGAAAAAATGATGCTTCAATGATACTCATTTTCCCTAATAGACTGTAGTATAATAAAAAACGTTGGGGAAAATGGTGTTTGACATTTCAAATTCCAATCATAAATATCTTAATAATCAGACAGACGATCGGCTTGTAAAAGTCATATGGGATTCCTGACTGACCTAAAGGCTTATAATTATAATTGCAGCAGATTTTGTGTAGAATCTGAGACAAAGTTACCGGATTTCGTACAAGGGGAGGGGGGGGGGGGGTTAGATCTGTGGGTATCCATAGACACTTCTTGCATCTCAAGTCAAATAAACAATTATAAAATAGCATTTGTTTTATTTCAACAGGAGCATCCTCTACTTGGGAGGCCCTTCTTTCAGCTCCACCCATGCCGAACAGCAGATCTGATGAAGTCTGTTGCACCAATCAGTAAAGGGTGAGTGTAATGTACTGGGGGTGTTTCACAAAACTTGTCGTCAGTGACAAATGACAGTTGTTGTAATAAGCTACCAAAATCCTTACTTCTGATTGGTTATCAGCAGATTTGTCACTGATATTTGTCATTTGTCAATGAAAAAAAGCTTTGTGAAACGGGTCCCTGGAAGGCTCCGTTTGACATTTCAGCATAGAAGCAATCATCGTCTCGGTGGAATTGCAACCACAAAAACAAAATCAGTAAGAATTTCATGTAAAATTATCAACACTTTATGAGGGTAAAACTCATTGTCCAAGAACTATAGGAATTTTTATAATTCATTGACCTAAAACTATAGATATTTTAATGGGATGAGTAATTGCGTCCTCTTTTTAAAGGGATTTTCATGCCTCTGCCCACTGAAGGTGATGTCAGAGGCATTATGTTTTGGGGTTTTCTGTCTGTCCATCCTGCTTTCTCATTATTGTGATATCTCAAGAACTAATAGTATGTATAGGAAGACAAACCAATTAGATCTTGGAGTTAGTAAGTCAAAGGTCATAGATGTCACTTTTCTTCGCAACGTCTCAAGAACGATTTAAAACTTGAATTTCAAAGTTAGTATTAGTATGCTTATTATAGTGAGACAAACGAGTAGATTTTGGGTTGAGTGGGTCAAAGGTCAGCAAGTTAATACACATGAGATTATAGGTTTTTGTGTTGCCTGCATAGCAAAAAGCGAGACATGGGCGGCGACTTTTCTTCTTTAAACTATAACCAGTTAAATAAGCAACCCCTAACCATTCACATTTCAAGAAAAAGATATTAAATGAAATATAAAAATTCATGTTAGCTGTGAAGAAACCTTACAAGTGTGCTAGTAATACTCAGGAAATGAACAAGATTTAACAATATGAAATGCCTTGACAGAAAAGCTCAAAAGGTTTGTGTTTTTTACAGTATTCACAGCTTTTGGTAATTCATAGTATGATACAATTAGAAGAAAAGGTCTTACTTTGTGTTACAAAATAACTGAAAAATTTCATTAAAAAAAAAGAGGTTATTTTTTAACTTATTTGTTACTTTAGGAACTATGTGATGACGTGGCTGAGTTCCGTTGGGCCTGTGGTGGGTCTAGAATTACCTCTTGCTTTCGCCAATCTCTGCCAAGCAAGGTGAGACAGCCTGCAGCTTTATACACGTAAACCATCGACGGCGAACACATGGACCAACTGTGGCTCGAAGGTAGGTTTTCCACGGCTCAGTTGTGGACCATCTACTGCTGAAATTAACAAAGTTCTGACCTGGTTCAGCTAAAATTTGGACCAACAAGAACTGAAAGATGGATCACCTACATTTTGAATATGGAATACCTACAGCTCTAATGTAGACTATGTTTAGGGCCATCTTTAGCTGAATTGTGGACCATCTTCGGGACCATCTGTGCTGAAGTGTGAACTATTTGCAGCTCAAATCTAGACCATCTTCATTACCATCTACAGCTAAGATCTCGACCAACTTCATTACCATCTACAGCTAAGATGTCGACCATCTTTCAGCTCAGATGTAGACCATCTTCAGGACTATCTTTAATTTATTATGTGGACCTTCTACAGCTTCAACAGCTTCTACCGTACTTAGTACCCATTTAACTAAGTTGCATACAGGTCGTAGCCTACATCTCGTTTTGACGAGACATAGGAACTGTTCTTAATGTAAGGTTGATACCATACCTTCCCCATTTTTCTCCTACAGTAGTTGAAACTATGTTAAACTATCTCTTAAAGTGACAAAATTCAGCATCCTTTCACTTTTTCGCCGCAGACGAAAACTTCCAGGAAAAAAAAACACTTTTATCGTCAGGAATAAGCTTACCTACATACTTCTTGAAGGATGCAACAGGGCATTTATCAGATTTGGTTTCATACATTCTCCCAGCATCTTTTCTTGATGTTTGGTTGTCTTCACGTGCCTTCTTTGACTTTGTCAATTCGTCAACTGCCTGCGCGACATGTTAATTGTCTTCGATCAGAGTCTGTTGCGACAACAAAGTGACCTTGTTTCAGCTCCGTCTAATTTTCTTGACCTCTGCATCTAATTTATGATCCACATCTCTTTTCCCAATTTTTCTCAGCTTCACGAGCGCTGCTCTAAAGCCGACATGTGCATCAGTGAATTCACTGTCTTTGGTTATTTCTATCAACCCATTGTATTCATGTTTCAAATGACGATTAATTCCAGCACGAATGCTTGTCAAAGATGCAGTCTTGTAGTATTCGCCGTCTGTTTTTCGCACCTCCACATAAAACTTAGACAGAATATTGGCGAGTTTGACCTTATCGAGTTCTTCAAACACCACAGGCAATATTTTTTTCACGTAAGTACTCCCGAAAGACTTTAACAGATTTCTTGTTGACTGCTTGATGGTATTTAAATTGTGTGTTGTTCAATGCGCGCGCGACCAGTGCTCTGCTCTGTTATCAGAAGGGACGTCAGTTTTGCACATTGGGTACAGTGACCAGGTACCAGCGATAATGATTTTCCATAATCAAGCAATATTGTGAAGTTCCCAGATGACTGAGCAATACAAAAACAATTTTGGTCAGTCATCTGGGTACTGCGGCAAAGATAATGAATACACTGATTTATTGTACCACTTGGAAGCCTTTAGATAAAAATGTATTGTATTGTTTTGTTTACCTGTTGTAAACTGGAAAGAGACATGAAATTCAAAAGCTACCAGTGTCATTTGGGTGTCTATATGAAGTGAGGAAGTCAAAAATAAGTAACAGCTCAAACGGTCATATCCTGGGCCAAAATGTTTGCTTCAGTCCAGCACTTGGAACAATATTTCCATCTTTTTTACCCAATACCGACACTTCTCATTGTTGAGCATGATGCCCACATCATGACATCTCTGCAACATCTTGCGTAGACGAGTATTGTGTTCTGCTTCGTCACCACCCCGGACAATAATATCATCAGCAACACAGGGTAATCCATCCAGTCCCTCAAGTGTCTGATACAGTCTCTTCTGGAATGTCTTGCTGCTTACCTAGAGTACATATGGTAACCGCTTCCACCTATGTCACCCCCAAGGCGTAGCGAACATTATTAGTAGACTAGAGTCTTCATCCAAGACACAATGGAGATAACCATCTTTCCGGTCGCAGACTGAGAAAAGACTTGCTTTCGGCAACTCCGGTAGTATGTTCTCAAGTACTGGTAGGGGGTAAGATCAACTTTACTGAAGTATTTACTCTTTGCAAGAGAGGCAAATAGATCTTGCTGGTTAGGCATTAGTTCGGGATCGAATACAGTTATCTTGTTCAGGCGACGAAAATCGATACAAAACTGATTCGAACCATCCGGCTTTCTCACCATCACAATCGGATGCGCATAGGGAGAGTCTGACTGCTCGATCACCCGTTACTTCAACATCGACTCAACCTCTTTCCCAATCTCACTCTCTTCAGCTTAAGGTATCCTAAACGGAGGAGAACGAACAGGTTTGTCACTAGTCAAATGAATCTTGCATTCAGCCACTGAAGTCTTGCTAGGAGCATCCAAGAAAACATCTTGATATTCACACAACAATTTCCTGACCTTACCCAGGGATTCCTTACTCAATTTCTCATCAACCTAAACGTGAATTACAAACTCCTTCTGTACAGAACATGGTATGTCAGGTAGACCTCTCAAGTACTCCTCGACCTTCTCAATTTTCGTTATGTGCATATAAATACTACATAATCCATAACATGTGAAATGAGCAAACACAAAACACATTGTTCTTAAAGTAAAAAAAAAACTTTATTACATGTACATTCAATAACCAACACTACCGGTATCTTTTTTAACAACTTATTTACAATTTTCTTTATAACTATACAGTCATGTAAAATGGGCTAATACAAATACAAATAATTTAACAAAAAGTTAAAATGACACCTTGATAACAATCAATAATCGACATTTTCTTTTTTTTACAATTTGTTTACAACTTGTTTTCACAACTACACAGTCCGTATACATATGTGTAAAATGGGTAATAAACAAAATACTTTTTGTTTTAAAATTGAACACATGAGATATTAACCAACCTACCTTTTTTACCATTTTTTTTCCTCGATCCATAAACACTAAAAATGGGCAAACATAAAACACAATGTCTTAAAGCTAAACAGATTCAATAACCAACCTTCCTTTTTTTCAACTTGGAGTGTTTACAACTAAACAGTCAATAAACATGTAAAATGGGCATACACAAAACTCATTGTTTTAATTACATTAATTACTTAATTACATTCGATAATCAACAATATCCTTGTGTTTCCTTCGATCTGTAGCATTTGAGCTACTCACGAGTCCCTATCTCACTACTGCTTCTCACCAGCACAAGATAGAGTGGGAGTATCCAAATCCCTGGGGGTCACCTGGCCTGAGGTCGGAGATGTCTCCAACAACGCAGATAAGCCAGAGATGTGTGAAATATCTGCGAGGTCACACTCACAGCTTGTGGAGAGCACTTGGTGAGAACCGCTGATGGCTGTGGACATGTTCTGCTGCCGCTTGTGGTGGTGGTGCTGTTGCTGCTGGTAGTACGGGTACTGATGTCGCTGCTGGGGGTATTGCTGTTGCTGCAGAGGGTACTTCTGTTCCTGCAGTTGAGGGTATATGCAGTTGCTGGGAGAACTTTGATTGGACCCATAGGAGGAGGTGGCATCTGGTTGGTATCCCCTTGACGTAAGTCCCAAAGACCTCCTCCGGTGTCTGTCGCCGCATTGCCTGCTGTAATTGGAGCATCTGCTGGCCAGACTCCTGCAGCCGCTTCTACGAGGTGGCCATGAGTGTGTCCTCCAATTTTACACCCTTTCTCTTTCTGCCGACTTGCTGAGCTTTCTGAGGACCTTCCTCCTCTTCTTCTTCCGTCTCTGCACCGACGATGGCACACTCAGCCTCAGCAGCAGAGAGATCGCCACTATGTTCATGGATCGTATCCCGATGGCTGCAGACATGCTCTGCTGCTGCTTTGGGTGGTGCTGTTGCTGCAGTTGAGGGTATATGCAGTTGCTGGGAGAACTTCGGTGGACCCGTAGGAGGATGTGGCCTATGGTTGGTCATGCTGGATTGATATTTATCCATGTACCTGCAATCCTGGGACTGCCATGTCGACCTGGGTGGTGGCCTGGTGCTCTTCCACAGTTCGGGGGCCGACTGCCACAGCTCGACGGTCTTGGGAGAGGACAAGAAGGCGGTTGCAGAGCTGGGTTGGAAGGATCCTGCTTGCGAGAAAGATGGCGGCATGACTTGTGGAGCTCTTCCTCGTCGCTATCCTGCATGGCAACTTCCAGGATTCGGCGGATGGCCTTGCATGCCTATTTGAATTTCCATCTGGACAAGTTCACAAGTATCCTCTTGACGTAAGTCCCAAAGACCTTCACCGGTGTCTGTGGCCGCATTGCCTGCTGTAACTGGATCATCTGCTGGCCAGACTCCTGCAGCCGCTTCTGCAATGTGGCCATGAGTGCGTCCTCCGATTTCGCACCCTTTCTGTTTCTGCCGACTTGCTGAACATTTTTAGGACCTTCCTCTTCTTCTTCCGCCTCTACGCCAATCATGGCGCACTCAGCCTCAGCAGTCGAGAGATTGCCACTGTGTGCATGTATTGTATCCTTCACCTGCAAGTACAAAATAATACAGATCATGAATGCAGAAATGCTAATGCAAAAATTAATACAAATTTATGTTCAGATACATTGGACCTAGATACATTTACACTGTAGATACATTGAACCATCTGATAGTAATGACACATATTTATATAAAAAATTACTAAAAAGTACAAAAAGTCTAACAATATGTAGCTGTACTTACACTGCTAACTGGCTCTGGTCTGTGGTATGTAATCTTCTGGAAGAAGAACGTTATCAAGCTTCAACCCTATAAGGGATTAAGTCTCAGATAAATACTTTTAAGAAATCTGTAAATGGGATGGCAAGAACAGACCACAATGGCGAGAAGACCAATTAAGGGTCCAAGGTAATTTGAAGTTAATGGACCGTTTCAAAACCTTAATAGCGCAAGTTCACATAAGTTACAGAGTTGAGCAACATCAAAGTGTGTACACAGGACTTGTCTGGTAATATGTGGCTTCAGTGGTTCAATGTAAATGTTGTTCACTGTCTACTCGTGACAGTTTGAGTGCTATACTTGTGTCTCTCGCAAAGTCTGAGCACATTCTCTTAATCTTCTTTGAGCTGTGTAGTCCCCAGTTTGGGGTATTTTACACTGCATGTAACACTAAATTCAAAGTTTTTACCCCTACTTAAACGCATCCTCAAAGGAGGCACCTCTCGTTCCTCCTCCTCGCTACTGATATTTTCAGTCTCTGACTCGTTCTTTGACTTAGACTTTTAACTGGTACTGTCCATTCCCTCCTCCTCTTCCTGCTCGCTAGCCAGGATACTGATCTCCGCTTCTTCCCTCTCCCTTTTCTCTTCCCCCATTCTCTTTGCCACCCTTTTGGCCATCTCCCTTCTCTCTCAAAAGTCTAACAATATGTAGCTGTACTTACGCTGCTACAACTGGCTCTGGTCTGTGGTATGTAATCTTTTGGAGGAAGTGCACCATCCTCATCCCCTTGTTCGTGGTTCTTGAAAATCAAGGCCGGCATTTAGAATGTTATCATGTAAATGCTGTTGATTGTCTACTCGTGACAGTTTGAGCACATTCTCTTAATCTTCTTTGAAGATATGTGTTGAATTCTTTGTGGCTAGGTCTGTTCTGTGGTAACATGGAAATTGCAACGCTTCCCCTGCCTTTGGCAGGAGGTCAGGTTCATGTTATACCTACAACTACAGGCTGGTTTAGTTGTAAAGTGTTGCTATTCACTATACTGTTCTTTTGCTGATGTCTGATGGCCCTGCTCTTGGGCACTTGTCAGAGATGTTATTTCATTAATTAAGATATTCACATATCAAATAATCACCATAGTATATATTCCAAAAAAAGTTTCTTCAAATTTACATTTATTTCTAAATGCTTGTGCTTTTGAAGGATTATCATTATCAAATGTCACAACAGCTTATAGTGGAATAATAATCAGAAGAGAAATTCTGGGAAAATTGATTGCTTATGGCTTGGTTAAACAGCATGGGCAACGGAAGAAGTCATCATCTGCTTCCTCCTTTCCTGCACAGCGGCCAAGGAGGACCCAGTGCTGGCAGGTTTCACACTCCGCCCACATGATGTTAGTGTTAATATTATCATTCTCTGAGTCTGTAGGAGGAGCATCGAGGTTGCACTGACAACATTTCTCGTCATTCCCAGTATCCTGGGCATTAGTGTGATCGCGTGTAGGTCTTTCAACAGATGTTTGTGCGGTTGCTGAACGGAAAATTGTCAAAAAAATTCCATTCTCCGTTAGGGCTACTCCGCCAGCTTCATATTCGGGTGCAGCACGTCGCTTCCTCTGGTTTTTTTGTTGTCGGAGGGGATGGTTCTTTGCTGGCTAAGAGAGCTTCCACATTGCGGCTAGATGGTCGAGGTGCTTGGTGACCTACACAGTTTGTCACCGTACTAGGTCTTGTCATTCTTACGACATCTATAGCCTCTGGATTGAAGGGGCACACTCCTGACTTTCTGAAGGCTCCCTCCAGATTACCCTATATCATTTATTAGAGGTATGAATGGCTTATGAGCCCACACAGATCTTATCTAGTGATGGAACATCCTGGATGCTCAGTTAGAAAGTTGGTACACTTGTCTGTTGAAATGAGCCTTCATTGGGCAAAAGCACCCGACATGGAGTATGTGACCTGTAAAGGGTGGCAGAAGGAAGAGGAGGACATTGTTCCGCCAAGCTTTCTCTATGACGGTGGCGGTGATATGGCTCTTACGGCCATCATAGAGGAGTAGTACTCTCCACTCTGGGCTTTGATCTGGCAGGGCTGGAATTAAGTATTTGCTGAGGAAATCCCTGAACACTGCAACGTTACGCCATCCGCTGTCTGTCATTTTGAAGCGGCTTCCTGGTAGACATCCTTCCGTCAGCTGGGTTGTCAAGTTCTTCCCCTTGAAGATGAGGTACTGTGGTAGGGAGGTGCCTTGTGCCAATCCACAGGCCAGGAGGGTGGTTGTGGCTGAGCGACAAGAAACGATAGAAGGTGACCTCTTTCTGACACTCAACACCCTCAATGGCGTATGCTCTTGATTAAAACTGATTTCATCCATCTTCACATGCACAAGATAATTCTGCAATTTACGCTGAAGGCTGGAGACGATGACCAATAAGGCTCGCAGAAACTCGGTGCAGTGGAGTTCATTGTTATGAAACTGGAAAGGCAGCCATTTTCCAACCAGATTTTCTGCAATGATGTTGTCCATCTGCCGCCTCATGGATTTCTAATTCCGCATTAGAGATGGGATAGACGAGGACAATGGCCACTACATGTTAGGATGTTGGCATATGTCGTTTGCAGCTGCTTCTTGGTAAGCATGTGCTTCCAGACGTGATTGTAGCTGAGATCTTGGAGATGCTGATGCTGAGATATAAACAACTTCATGGTTTGCCACTCCCTCTTCGCCTTCTCCAAGTCGCAACCTTGGGACAGCAAGACAGCCTTAAAGAGTCCACGTGTCACTCCTCCTATTTCTTTAACACAAAAGAAACCTTTTCTCCAACTCTATATGTAGAAGGAGGATTTCTTTTCACATTTCTTTGAACCATTTGTTTCCTCTTATAATTATATATTCATCCAGATCAGTCTCTACCCATATCTCACTTTGTTTCTTTGGAGGTCCTCAAGTTTGAGTTCTTGAAGGGTTCTATGATGTGAAGAGGTTGTTACCGGTAAGAATTTCTTTTTAACAAAGGATGTGATGAGAATTCCAAGTTCTTGCTGTCTATGAAATTCAGATGATGTCCATCTAATGAAAAACAGCAAATGTCCAATGAAAATGGTAAAGAACAATCCAAAACGCAACAGTTGTGAAGTTGGGAATAAACCTGAGCCAATTTATGATTGTAATACAAAGATTGAGTATAAAGAAGTTTGTCGTCCCAATGAGGAAGAATAGCATTGAACACTATTCGAGTGCAACAGAAACGTTCCTGCACATAAACATACAAAATTATAAAATGATTTGAAATCAATATTCCAAGAACTACCGTTGAGATTGTTCGTTCCAATCAGGGACAGTCTAGTAGGTCCATGTTCCAATATAAAGAAATACAATGTCTGTGTCCTTAGCAATGAAAAGGTAGGTATACGTATTAATGGTGAATTCCCAAAGTGACTTTATTCTGGCTCCAGGTAAACAAAAAACGCTACCCGAAATAGGTCTACTCTGAAAATATAAATGCTCTTCCAATCCTCGCAATATTTAGTCACCAATTCTCCTAATCTTCTTTGGAGAGGATAAGTCTTATCTAAGTGTTGAATTCTCTTTGTGTCATTCCCCCTTTTTCTTTAACTCCATATGCGGGAGCCGGGTATGAATCGACGATAGAAGTTCACTAACCCCAAAACCTGTTAATTCTAACTCTTCGATCCACAGCTGGTGTCTTGTCACCGACTTTCAGTTTGTTTTTGTTGTCAGCACTGTATACTTGAACGTACTGATTGTATAGAGATGACATCTCCTTTGCATATTTTAAAATAGAGTAAAAGTGACTTTTAACATTAGTCTCTCTGGCAGAATTGTCCTTTGAATGAACTCTTGCATTGATAAGTTCCTTGTAGTTTTCTGCTGCCCTAAAACTCTTATTGCATTATTTTCTTCTACTGGTTCTCCAATACCAGTAGGCAAGGCAAACTTAGCTGCAATAGCTGGTAAAGTATCTGAGGCTGAGGCTGAGCTAGTAGTCTTTGCTTGTTGACCCATGTAATCTGATTGAATATCATCGTAATCGTAGCAAGGGCCAAACTCCTCATCTCGTTCATCAAGATGGCCGCCGTGGCCGTGAAAAAACTTGACTCTCCCTTTCCACGTGAGCAGACTCTCCGCCAACATCAACACGTACTGGTTGGTTCGACATAGCCTCCATTTTTCCATGACATGGACAAACATATTTTCCAATTTATTGAGTCTGTCCCCAAAGTTATGCTCCGGGCTATCCGGTGCTTTGGAGACTGTGGATGGAGCGGGAACAACCTCCGCTTTTCTCTTTTTTTGCGGGAAAAACCTCCCCTGATTTCATAGATTTTTTCCCGCTCATCCAAGTGGATCAGCCAGCAGAGCGCTTTCGCTCCTCCAGTGCCCCGGGCTTGCCGGGGTCTTGCGTCGAAGGGACGGCTGGGCGGTCAGACACAGTCACTCGATCTTCGATCAACGACATAATCAAAAGAAGTTTCGGAGCTCAAAATTGCTCTTGAAGAAGTCGAAACAGATATATCCAGGTAATAATCTATAAACAAGCTTTGTTTCTCAATTTTCACTTAAAATTTGATTGCTCTGAGTTACTTCTCAGTAAAACCATGCGAAGAAGTGATATGACTGCGCATGCGCGAGGTGGGTTCTCATGGGTGCTCTTACGAAGACTCACTAAAAAAAGTGACTTTTAACATTAGTCTCTCTGGCAGAATTGTCCTAATGTTTTGCCGCCCTGAAACTCTTATTTGGTGGAGCCATCCAGTGAGCAATGGTGTGACGGCCTGGAGAGAAATAAATACCAGGAGAGAAATATATTACTACCCCCTTTCCCCAGAAAAAGAAGAGAAATTTAAACAAATAAAAAAGGGGGAAAAATGAATAATGAATTACCTACATAATTTCATCCCCAGTATTAAGATGACATTTATGGGCCAAAGGGAAATCTCCAGCCTTTCACTCCTCTACACCTGTTTTTAAACTTTAAGCTCAGGACCGGCGCTAATTATTGTTTTCCATAGCCCTATGCTATTTTAAGAATTCCTCGTGCTGTTATTTCCATATTATTGTTCATTTACAAGTAGATAGTGTACAATGGTTCTGTTTAAAATTCAACAGTTTTATGTTGAGACAATCAAATTGAGTCAACAGAAGTTATGTTTGTTCGCACATTTAGTCCTGATTTTTTGTTATAAGCAGAGGCTGCCTTCTTGTGCTTCTCAGGGAGTTTCTCACTGAACTGAACTTGGTGACAACTTGTTTTCTTAGCACAGCTCTGTACTTTCTGTGTGAGGATATCTGACAAAGTATGTGTGCCAAGACTTGGGCGAAACTCTGTGGAGTTTTTTTGTTAAATTTAATTTTTTTATATATTTTATTCCAAAAATCTTTAATCTTATAAAAAGATAGACAAGTACATGTACCCTGAATACAGTCAACAGCTGCAATTGAAAACTTTGGCAAGGCAGTAAAACAACTATTGGTTATAGTACATACAAAATAACAATGCCCAATTAAAGTACATATTAACTCTAACTTTATATCTACTTTAGTGCATATAATCCAACCAACAATTATTATCGTACATCTTTCTTTTAATACTCTTTCTTACAAATAATCACCTCCTACATGTACATGCACTTACTCAACCATACATGAACATATTTAACAACTAAAATTTTAAACATATGCTAACACCAACTAACTCTAGATCAATACGTCTACCTCATTTACATAACTTTCCTTATATTCATTTAACATCATGCTTCATAGTTTTCGAAAACTATTTCCAAAACCACAACAAAAACAATACATTTATATATCAATTTTCCCCTTAAAAACTCTGTGGAGTTCTTGCGTACAAGACTAAAGAGCCTTTCATCTTCAGCATTGCTATGACAAACTGACAGGATAGCAGACATGACTCTAGGAAGATGTACATACTTCTCCTTGTGGGTAGACTTGTCTTTTATTTGTGAAATGGCCATCCACAACTCATCAGCTCTTTGCATGGTCAGGAGAGACACCTACAAGCTGATCTACCTGGTAGTGAGCAAATTCTAGCTCCAGCTGGTCTACTTGCTCTTCCCTACTAGGCTGGTAGACTTGTCCTTTATTTGTGAAATGACCACCCACAACTCATGAGCTCTTTGGTCAAGAGAGACACCTTCAAGCTGATCTACCTGGTAGTGAGCAAATTCTAGTTCCAGCTGGTCTACTTGCTCTTCCATACTAGGCTGGTAGACTTGTCCTTTATTTGTGAAATGGCCACCCACAACTCATCAGCTCTCTGGTCAAGCGAGACACCTTCAAGCTGATCTACCTGGTAGTGAGCAAATTCTAGCTCCAGCTAGTCTACTTGCTATTCCATACTAGGCTAGTTGTTATGGATCCTGGGCAACACAAAACCACGACACTCTGGTTCGTTATCGCAGACATCTTGACACATAGACATTGGCCTCCTGACTGTTATGTTTTGGGAGTTATTGTGGTGGTTTTGGGATGTGTAATGTTTGTTTTTGGTGGCGATTCAGATTGTTGTAGTTTTGTGTTGCCCAGGATCTGTAACAAAGATCCCTAGCTCCAGTTGGTCTACTTGCTCTTCCATACTAGGCTAGTACATAACAAAACGGGAGCAGTGTGCTCTTGTGTCCTAACATTTCCTCATGGACATGATGGATGCAGAAGCGGTGTTTGCCCCTACCCCCATCCCTGCCTCGTGCGTACTGTCGGCTCAATTGAGTATTAGACGAAATGATAATCGGACCAAATGCTAGTTAGACAAAGTGGTGATTGGTCTACATGGTTATTAAACGAAATGATTGACCAGTTCCCTTGAGGGTTATCTGTAGGTTTAGTGAGGACAACCTTTTTTCCTAAAATTTTTATTTTAGTTTTGTGGCCGTCGTTTTTTGCGGGTGAGTAATGCGATGGAGGAAAATTGTCCTCATTCGCACTTCCATTTTGGGTGGAAGATCTGTGCGAATGGTAATCCGCATTCCCTCCGTCTGAACACCGCTGGACTGTCCGCTGGGTCTTGGTTGTTCAAAGGCACGTAGGACGTTGTCACGGTCCGATATCCTCCCGAAACGTACGATTATGGCCTCCAGGGCGTTGTTCGTAGCCGGGCGTGTGGCTGCTGCGATATTCCTAGGTAGTCGATGGGCGTTAATAAGCAGGATTTATTTTCGCGTCGTAGGTGGTGATTCCCAGTATCTTCGCAATCGTAGCTGTCGTAGTTTCAAAGACATCCTCATGAGCAGTAAACTAGGGTACTCCATTAAATAGGAGGTTCTGTTTTCGCATGTGTATTTCTTGTTGCGTTATTTTCTCCTCATATTCTTCTCACACTTTGGCTATTTCTGACTATAAGCTGGGCAACTTGTATTGAACCAATTTAGATGAATGGTGTAGATATTGACATTGTGGAAAAATAAACATAGCTACCTAGGTATAGTCATAGAGGACAAATAATCATAGACAGAACAATGTAATGGGAAAAGCACAGCAAAGAATGTATTTCCTACAAAAAATGTAGTCCTTCCATGTGGATAGGACGATTTTGAGTTTGTTTTAAGTTCTGATATAACAGAGTGTTATTCTATCTAATTCTATTGTACAGTATGGTTTGCAGGTTGTAGAAAAAGGGGTCTTGCAAAGCTGGAAAAAAAATAGCCAAACATGTAAAAAGAATCACTGACATTAAGCAGGACTTGGCCCATATAAATCAGTATTTATATTTTCAATTTATCAGATTTATTTCAATGTACAGTGTACTTCAATTCAGTTTAAAAGCTTCATTATCTATGTGTATAGTGGTAAATAATTTAGCACGTAGACACTTAAATTACATAACTTAAGGTAAACTAAAGAAGCCATAACCAAACGAGATATCACGATTTACGCATGGCCATTTTATTTTTGTTATCACCAAAATGTATCATGTTTTGTATTTATATTTCTGTTCTTTGTTAACTTTTTCTGAGCCTTTATTTTACATGTGAGCGAACCAAATGTCCATGTTGAATGACATTGGACAAATAAATTCAGTTAATTGATTGAATTGAATTAACAAAAGGAGATGTGTGAATGCATACAGTGACTAAATATTTATCTCCAACATGTTTTACCTGCAAGTGTGGTTGCTCTAAATAACTGTTCCTTATAAAAGGAGGAATTACATTTATAAATTAAATGAATAATTGGTCACTTATTTCAAAGTAAATTGTTGTAGCATTGGTTCATAAACATGTAAATGGTACATATTACAGATTCACTCATTTGCTATGTAGTTAGATCGTTGTCATATTTGAATAGGGTACATGTATATACTGGTTATTTTACTGTAGTAAAAACTTTGAATGATACTGAAGTCAAACTGAAGAAGATACATAGAATTGTGTTTATTGAAGGGCTGGCCCATATATTTCTTTTTACATCTTTATTTCTCTTTTTGCGTACAGAATTTGAGCAGTGCTCTTTGAGATTCATTTCTGGCTTTATTGGACCCTTAACGTGGCCTGTTCACATGTGCCTAATAAAGATCACAGCGACAAAATTTTGAGTGTTTTTGTTTGTATGTTTATTTCGTTATTGTTTTATTACCTGTGTGAGTGTGTGAGTGGGGGAGGGGGGGGGGGGGGGGTAGGGGGAGGGTTGTTCAAAATTAATAAAAACGAAATGTAAACACGAGTAATACAAGTGAACCAAAATGGAAGATAGCGATAGGGAAGTAATCAGAGAGAGAACGAGAAAGTGAAAGGAAGAGAGAAAATGTTGGAGAGAAGGAAACAGAGGGTGGACAAGAAATAAGGCCAGAGAGGGAGAGGGGGGGGGGGGGTGGGGTCATACTAAAGAGCGAGGGGTGCCGAAATGTCAGAATTTAGACTGGCACTTTTATCATGTTGAAACGGTGTCCTATAATGATAAGTTGCATTGTTTATTCAGAAGTGGTTTGTACTCTATATTAAATGGAGTACTCACCAATCCACTCAACTCAAGGAAAAGAGGAAAAAAAAATAAGGTCTGAATCATTTTATTGGATCATGTTTTTTTAATTTTAATTTTTCTTGGGAAAAAAAATGTACAAACATACATCACGTTATAAGTTTCAAAGAGTTAGCAATTTTCTTTCCTGTACAAAACGTTGATACATGCATGTGCTTCATGGTCAATGTACAATTCAATTTCTTATCAAGAATGCTTATAATCATAATCATGAATAGGATATACTTGAAGTAAACAAGATGAAGAGAGAAGTCTATTCTCACAACTCCCAAGCATGCATCCGTGGTAATAATTTTTGCTTTATAAACAGATATCTTCAACCGCCTTCAAAAAATGAGGAGTTGATCCAAATGATACATTATAGGTTGAAGGTTCATTGAAAACTGACTTCTTAAGAGACTCCTCGATCCCCTTTCATAAAATTTGTTATCAATTACAACAGCTGCCATAAGCTACCTACTTAAATAGTTGCATTTTCATTTATAGGTGTTGGCAAATGCGTTACAGAATTGTGACAGTAGTTATTGATGATAAATTTTATGAAACGGGGCCCCTGAAACCAGTCAACAAAATGTTCTTTTCGAACCCATGGTCATTGTAAAAGACAACTTACAGAGAAGAATCCCTTTTTCCAAATCAAAATATTCTGATAGACCATTGACTTTTGTTTAATGAAATTGTCCATCACAGCTACAAGATACATAACATAAATTGGATACCTGTACACATATGTTGAAAATATGATAATTGAAAATATGAAAATTATGAATTCCATAAGGGTAATTCCTAAATATTTTGCCTTCCTACAATGGAACTCAATCACATATTGAGTATTGCATCAGGTTAATATCACCCTGCTAGATAAAGGATCAGGTAAAGTATGAAGGGAAATATTACATACAATGTACAGAATTTAAAGATAAAGTTCTGCAGGGTTCTCACATAAATTTGAGGACCAAATTCCATGACCAGATAAGTACCAATTTGGTAGGGGTTGCATACAAATCAAATACTGTCATTATTTAGGGGGTATAAAACCTTTGTAAATCTGTCCACTCGTAAAAGTTGTGAATTTGATTTCCTTGACAGGACAACCAAAAAGACCACAATTTTTTATTTGCCAGTCATTATCAGGTAGTCTGCAATGTTTTGCAAGACTCAAAAGTGGAATTCACATGAGATGCTATTTCAATAAATATATTTATACTTGTCAAATGTGATTTTCTCCAATAAACTGAACAATATTTTGTCACAAAAGACAATATGTCTGAATGGTTTCTCCATTAAGAAATCCCTATTTCCTTTAATATCTCTCCCTTCTAACTAAATGAAGGCAAGTAACCTTTTCTTATATGTTTCAGGAGATTTGGAGGCTTCAACCCTGCTTGAATAAAGTCCTTGCAAACTGCATTTCTATAATTATAAATAAAGGAGAAAGATAGGTAGGACTATTTCTGTCTAGCATGGTTGATTTGCATCCTTTCAGAATGGGTATATATAAAACCAGTGAAGTGTTATTCTCTATCATGCTTGGTTGTTGGCATCCTCTCGAGGCACATCGATCATGCTTCGTAGCAAACTTGGGAGGGAGCTCTTATCTTGCACGGTCCAGAACCATCTATACACAGAGTTTGGCCAACTTGGTTTCACTGGGTCACAATATGGCATATATTCTTACGATTATGGCCTCCGGGGCATCGTTCGTAGCCGGTCGTGTGGTTGCTGCGGTATTCCTAGGTAGTCTATGGGCATTAATACAAAGCAGTAGTCGCCATATTGTGTCCAGCTCGACCCAGGTTGGCCAAACTCTGTGTATAGATGGCTTTGGCACGGTTGATTTGCATCCTTTCCAAATAGACTTGTCGAAGATAGTGGAGTGGGATTCTCTATCATGCTTGGTTGTTAGCATCCTCTAGAGGCACATTGATCGTGCTTCGTAGCAAACTGGAGAGGGCGCTCTTATCTTGCACGGTTGATTTGCATCCTTTCCAAACGGTTCTGCAGTTCATTAAAGCTAGCCAGGTAGGACTGTATAACTTGAGGCCTGCCTGGGGTAGCCTCTAGCTCGACCTTGTAGCTAGCGATGGCATCCAGCGTGGAGTTGATGAAGAGACGCCTAGGATGAAGAGCAAAAAAGGCATTAAAGTGCAGGAAATTCTTTTAAAGATGCACAGTAGTGGGTCTTCATGGGAATTGAACACCATTTTGGTGTTTAGCGAATAGCAGGTGTTGTCAGTCGGTCAGCAAGAGTGGACTTCACTTTTATGACAGACAGGTCTTGCGTAATGCATTGTGACCTAGCCTACCACCTTATGGAATTTAAGTTGGAAAGAACTGATATGTTTGAGGAGTGAAAATTCAGGGTAAAAAATCTTCCCGAGGTCACAAATCAAAGATAAATTTAAAACCCAAATATCAAGCCACCACTTTTTATTCTTTTAAAAATAATTTTTATAAAACTTGTCTTAATGTAGATACATTGATTTTCTTTATACATTAATAGTACAGAGAAGTACTGTTTTTCATGAATGGTAAAATTATTTAAAAAATTGCCAGCAGACCATGAAGTTGACCAATCTGGTGAAGGGTTCCTGATTTAGATATGCGCATTAGCACAAGAGATCATACCACCTACCTATCCTGTAGAGGTACCAGGGCAGCATTATCGGTGAAAGCAGAGAGAAGAGAAGCGATGACTCGCAGCATGTGCTGAGGGTTACGGGATGTCTGCCAGAATGGATCCTAGGCATAGCAAACAAAACAAGTGTCCTTTATTCTTGTGGGTGAAGGGTATTTTCAATGTGTATATAAGAATATTTCTATCTTGTCTTTCTTTATTTTGATGGTTCTTCTATGATTATAAACATAACGATATAGTTTCTCATATATATATTACGTATTTGTACAATGTGTGACCAAAACAAATTTCCATGTATTCTTTTGAATTTGGATGAATAGAAAGAATTGAATTGAACTCAATTCAATTCAATAAAGGATTTTGTCTTTTAAGACCTATTCATTTCTTTGTACCAAATGATTGTACTGGTCATAGATGATATACAGTAAAACCTGCTTTAGTGACCACCTGTCTACAAAGACCACAATTTTTGTTTCCCTTGAAAATGGTTTCTCATTGAAACAACTAAAGGAACCTGTCTACAAAGTCCACTTTTTGTGTTTCCCTTGGGCGGTCGCTATAGACAGGTTTGACTGTATAATCTTTTCCCATCAAACAGGAATATAGATTCTTCTTCTTTTTAAGCAACTGAGTTTATTATACATAGAAATACAGTAATAAAACAATACATGATTCACATAATCTCAGTGACTTTTGAAGTACCTAAACATAATACAACAGTAATAAACTTTAACAAGAACATTCCCTTTGTCAAAAATGTTGGTCAAATATTTGCGTATGCACTTTACACCCGCATTGATGTCTTACAACCTACTTTCACCATTTCTTAAAGCCCCTCTGCACTTGTTAGGCCAGGAGGGATTAGACCTCCTTGCATGGTCACTGACAGGTGGTTATCTCATCAAATCAGCTCTCAATTAACATGAGAAAAAGGGGACCATGGGGGACCAATGGTCACCGATTAGGCATTGTTTGCTATATAGAGGGCGCAAGTAGCTATAAGTAGTGCAGTGGGGCTTAAAGACCTATTTATTTCTTTGTAGAAAGTGATTATACTGGTCATAGATGATTATAATCTTTTCCCATCAATAGGAATATACCTTCTTTTTTCAAGTGACTGAGGTTATTATACATGGAAATACAGTAATAAAACAATACATGACTCAAATAATCTCAGTGACTTTTGAAGTAAACATAATACATCAGCAATAAACTTTAACGACTACATTCCCTTTGTCAAAAATGTTGGTTAAATATTTGCATATGTACCTTACACCCGCATTTATGTCTTACAACCTACTTTCAACGTTTCTCAAAGCCCCTCTGCACTAGTTTGGCCAGGAGGGATTAGACCTTGCATGGTCACTGACGGGTGGTTATCTCATCAAATCAGCTCTCAATTAACATGAGAAAAAGGGGACCATGGGGGACCAATGGTCACCGATTAGGCATTGTTTGCTATATAGAGGGCGCAATTAGCTATACGTAGTGCAGTGGGATTTAACGATTTTGTCTTGGTGAGTCTCACCTTAGCTCTGAAGTGTCTGTCGTACACGCAGTGTAGTTTAGGAAGGGGCACATCCGCTGCCAGCAGAGTCTTGAACACCCACGACTCGCTCCATTCTAATTCACAGTTTTTCTTCTCTAGGTGCAACACCAAGAAATCTAAATGATGGTTTAGGGGGAAAATTTGAGAATTTAGTTGAACCGAGTTCCTGGACCATTGATAATTAGTTGTAATGAGTCAACTGCAAAATCAGGCCTAAAAAAAAAAAGATGTTGTATTGCCCTTTAGGTGCCAAAACATGGGTTGGTCAGTCAGAAATCTTTTAAAATATTTTTGTCTCCCTCTTTGGGCTGATATTTCTCAGTTTTGAATGCTTGAATACAAATGTTTTTATTCATTAAACATTTTTTCTCTCAAAAAAACGGTAAAAAAACAAAAACTTTTTAAAAAGTCAACCATAGATTTTACAACATTTTTTTTAAAACGCATAATGGTAAATTGGAATAAGACAAGTTGATTTTCATAAGTTTTTTTGTTCTTCTAAATATGTGAATAAGCAGTTGCTGGTAGGAAAGTAATCCTTGAATCCTTTCAGCACTTTAGGGCAGCTGGGCTAAAAAACCAAGGTAACATCAGTACTTAGTAGGTACCTTGAGCATCCCCTGGGATGAGCTTAATATGAATGTAGCCATTAATATTTACAATTAGTTGATGATTTAGCAGAGCTGCCAACCTCCAGAACAGAAAATCATTAATTTGGGGAATAAATCAGTAAATTGCTATGGATCTTAAAAAAATGGCACGCAAACACACGCAGAATTCTTAATCCTTAATTTTTAGACATTCCATACTGCTGTAATGGTCGTTAATTTCCGTACAAATTACAGGAAATTTGTACTAGTTGGCAGCTCTGATTGAGTGATTTTATTATGACGGATTTTGACTGAATCAGATAATTGTAAAAGCTTGAACAACTGAAAATTATCTCTTTATTGCTAGTATTCTTGAATAATCGCTCATCAGCTGTAACCTTAGGTGCGACTCGGTACTTACCCAAGGGAAAGTATCTCTCCGACGTGCTGTAAATCTTGCCTAGGCTAATCAAAAGTTTACTCAGGATGGCCATACGGGTAGCAGCCAGCTTGTCCCCACTTTGGTATAGCTCTGAAAGAAAGGCACACCAAAAAATATGAATTAAAGACATTGCATGTAATGTACAAAACTGTTTAAACTGTGGACAATAATATAAATTTGAAATAACAAAATAATATATATAGAAATTCACAAAAATAATGACATACCAAACTTCATCTCAAAATGTGACGATGTTATTCAATTTCTTTTCCAAAAGATTGATACTTCATGTTCAGATAAAAGACCAATAAATATGTAAAAATATCTTATTTGCATAAATTATAAAAAAGTATTCAATAAGTATATTTTCATGAAGAATTTTGCAGAGTTCCTCTTTACATGCATCTTGATGTCCATGCTAAATGTCATGTTGAGCAGCCTTCCATGAACAAGATCAGACATTTTTATAACAAAATTTTCAATAAAACTATAAATATGCACAGGTCTCCTTTACATGCGTGTCTATGACCATGTAGCATTTTGTGTAAAATGGATCTCCCAAAACCGAGATCGAGATTACAAACACCCCCCTCCCTCGTGGAAAAAAAGCTCTCAATACTCAAAAAAGCCCAGTTAAAATAGGAGTAATGGACCATGCTTCAAACTTCACTTTTTAGAAAGTTTATAAACCTTTATCAATAATCTCTCGCCACAGTTCTTGAATGAGCTCCTCATCGAAGTGACCGGCACAGTGGACGATGGCCAGCTTGCATCTGGACAGGTCAAACTCACTGGCAAAGTCACCATAAAGCTGCAGTCAAGAAAAAAAAAGAACGATTGACATCGATAGAAAGTACAGGGCGGCCCATAAAAAAAATGTACTTGTAATAGACAATACGATATTAAAGGGAGATGGTCGTCAGTGTCTATGTGCAGAAGGTCATAATTCCCTGACACCATACTTGGTGGAATAACCATTGATGGGTGTACAAATCCTGCACTCAGCAACCCGTGGTCCCTTCAAGAAATACCCCTGGGCCCGTTGCACAAAACTTACCATTGATGGTAACTTTGCGATCAATGGTTACCTCGATTTTGATTGGCTGTTGAGATTTGTTACCATGGTAGTTGCCATTGATGGCAAAGTTACCATCAATGGTAAGTTTTATGCTACAGGGCCCTGCACTATGAACATGACGGACAAAGAAAGAGGACAAAATATACAGTTCCTCATTCTAACCTCAACAATTGCTGTGGTAGACAAAGGAACATCCCTTCACTGCTATTATGTAAGAATGTGTAAAACAGGTGTCACATGCATATTCACCTGTTCTACACATTTTTACATAGAAGCAGTGAAGGGATGTTCCTTTGTCTACCACAGCAATTATTGAGGGTAGAATGAGGGAGGACCTGTATATTTTGTCCTCTTTCTTTGTCCGTCATGTTCATAGTGCTGGTCTCTCAGAGAGTCTTTGGGTGAGGGAAATGTAAGATGATGACTTTACCATATGGGGGATGTGTGGAAAATACAGTGCATTACATAAGACCTGTTGGTCATAAAACTGAAGGCTAATCCTGTTGACTGACAACACCCGTTAATTGGTAAACACCCAAATGGTGTTTAATTCCCAAAAGAGAACCCATTACTTTGCGTCTTTAACCAGTATGTTCTAATTTGCTGCCCTGTACTGCTCTTATCCAGCTGGCAACAACAGGTTCATGCAGTTGTCCTCAATCAGCAAAAAGAGGGCAGCACATAGAAAGTGACAGGATGTCCTATCAGAAAAAAAATACCCACAGCCAAAATTTAATGCTTCAAATGCCAAATTTTCTGACTTTAAAGGGATCCGGTAACTTTGTCTCAGATTCTGAAACAAAATCCTGGAATTAGCTACGCTGCAATGATAATTATAAACCTGTAGGTCAGTCAGGAACCCCATGACTTTTACAAGCGGATTGCCTGTCTGATTATCAAGATATTTATGATTGGAAATCGAAATCAAATTTTGCGTTTGCTAAACGGTTTTCATAACACTACAGCCTATTGGGGAAACAGGAATGGTAAAACTGGTCACTCAAAGAATTTTACTTTTTTGAGGCACTTTTTCTTGATCATTTTGAATCACAATTTTGTTTAGGGCTTCAATATTACATCGTATCACAGACACTGCTAACACGTAGGGCCATGCATCTCAGATTTAACATTGTTAAACGATGCCTTTAATGAACTACCAGTGAAAATAGATAACTTACTTTGGTAATGTCAATCAACTCTGAGTTGAGGATGGAGAGGGCATTCTGCACATGTGGGTCGCTATGGTTACACAACTGAGAGATGGCTTCAAACACCTGTAACTGGAGGCGGGCCACCTGGGAGAAATACGAAACTGGTTAAAATCGCTGCCATCTTTTATCAGTCAACCGATCTGACCTCTCTTCAATCCATATCGATCCAAGGGTCAAAACAACAGATTACTTTCATAGACAAAGTTCAGCTCGAACCTTAAAAATTGAATCTGATTTAAATGCATCATCAACGATAATGATTTGACCTAAATGTACTTGGTCTGTACCCGACACAACCTTAGCTGTGTCCCAGACCAGGGGCATGTTTCACAAAGACTACTATCACCATTATGGTCTTTAGATGATATTTTTTCCTTCAATAATGAATTATCAAAAGATGTAAATTCTGTAGATCTGTGACCATAATTTGTACGTCCCTTGAGTGACAAATGCCAGTAAATGGTGAGAGCAAACAGTGCCATGGTTGGCCTGCCATAGTTCTTAAAGTCCAACTTAACGTTGATCTTAGTATTTGTGAAACACTCCACAGCTCATACAAAGCACATTGTACAAATGAACCCACATATATAAAGTACTTTTTAACATGCAGAATTCCAACTTTGTGTACTTTAGAATGATCAGTCACCCCCAAAGTGATGGAGGTTCTTCATGAATACATTTTGTTTGCTCTCTTGAAAACACTTTCACTTGTGTATCACAGAATGTACCGTCACTGAACGATAATTATATTACTTTCATGAACGCCTTTCCAGTATTGTTTTGATGGATGTAACAGTTCTGTACAAATGACCCTTTATCTGTGCAAAAAGTCTAGAAACTGGTGTCTTCTTGGTGTATTTCTGGTAAACAGTAGTTTGAAGTTCAATAAAATTTTCCCTTTTTGCTATATTCATTTTCTCCTTCTCACATCTTTTTTCTTGCACGTCTTGTATACCTTTTCTAATATACAAACAAAAGAATGTTTTACTTTGCCAGAGAAATTTATCAGTCAGGGATCAATACACACATACACACCAAAAAAAATATTGCCACTCAATAGGGGGTGTCAGACAAAGGCCAATTATCTAGATAATAGTTATCCAGATTATAGTTATCTAGATAATTGGCTGTCTGTCATCAAGTATCCCTCGAAAAATACAAATTAAAAAAAAAGTATCCCTCGAAAAACCCCATGAATAATCCCGTGAAAAATCCTCTAACGAAACAAGAAAATTCTCCCTTGATAGGATTTTTCACAGGAATGTTGGCGGGATTTTTCTGTTGAAAAAAATCCCTTCAAGGTCAGTGTAAGGTAAACTTTTAACTTATTGATTGGCTGGCATATGGTTTTTAATGGGCTATCATAACCTGCACACAATTGTACTAGCAGCGCGCATTTAATGAGACGCGTTAATTGCGCATTACTTTTGGTTGAGCGTGTGATGTCACAATGCTTATCTACCTGAACGGTGTATGCGCACTGGCCCTTCAATTATCTAGATAATTCGTAGCCTGTCTGTCACCTACATGTATGTAAATGAATTATCTAGATAACTATTATCTACATAATTCAAGTTGGATCGGGAAAATTGTGTCTGACACCGCATAATGTGAAAAACTAATTCTTCCTACCTCAAGTTTCTCTTCAATTTCATGAAGGAATTCCCCTTCGCTTGCCGAGCTTGTCCTCAGACTGCTGCTCTTGCTGCACATCACTGCACGAGACAGGTACTCTATTCTCTGCTGTAGCTTCACATCCGTACTGAAAGGAGAGGCAAGATTGACATGATTATGCACCAGTCTATGAACAGCAATCCTCAAGCAGCCGTACCATTTATCAGAAATTTTAATTTCCCTCAAGAGAATTTTTTGGTCATACATGCATCCTAAACATAATTATTGCAAATATGATTCTATACAACCCCTGTATGGAAAAAATCTATTCCATCATCAATAACAAACAAAATGAAATTTCATGAAATTTTATGTACAGAACAATTTTGAGAGGAGCTTGCAAGATACGTCATAGAGTTGCCAATTTGTGTTTAATTGATAGGAACTTCAAAAATTCATAACTACACAATTCTTAATCTGAATTTGCTCAAAACTTTTACTGACCTGTTCCTCTCATTTTTCTGCTTCTATTGAAACCAACTTGATATCAGAGTGGACTTAACCCATTAACCGTTAACCTATAGAGTGCAAGATTATTCTATTATAAAGATTGACTTTATACACTCTACCTTTAATGCAAATTACATGTATTTCTTTTATGTGATTGGTAAGCTTCTAACCGGTCAGGTTCTTACCTGTGTCTCTCCGCTAGCTTGCAGAGGATCCTAGAAGCAGCCGGGTAGTTCTTGCTCTTCTCATGATACTTCCACAGCAGATCCAACATCTCCAGACTATCGGGGTTATAGTGGACGGCTCTCTTGATGTACGGCTCAACGAAGGGCGAAGATATCTGACAGAAATCGAGAGGGTGCAGCAAAATGTAAATAAAGTGAAGTGAACATTTTAAACTTCCTTCAAAAAATAAATAAGGTAAATAAAGTGGAGAGAATCAAAGATAAATGTACTTCATGTTTAAAGTACTTCTGTGCCTGGTTTCTAAATTTTTAAAGGAACATCAATGGACAGAATCATATACCGTATATCTCTGAGTATAAGGTCTTTCCCAGCATGGGTTTTTGAACGCTGAAGCCTGAAATAAGACGCAATTTTGGCTTGCTGCCTACGGGGTCTGCAAAAAAGATTTTTAAATTTTATTTTTAATCTTAAAAATAGGGGTCTTAAAAAAAGCATTGTGTGAGAAAAAGCATAAATTCATCTGACTTCAGATCTAGGTATGATTTTTTGTAATTGTCTTGTAATAAGATAATATGGATTTATAAGAGTTGATACAAAGGCTTTGACTAGGTTAGGTTTACTGGTTTCTTACCGCTAGTAGTTGTTCCTTGAGGCCTTTGTTGACCAGCCAATCGTAGAGGGTGACATGGAAGAGTTCATCCTCTGAGACAAGGCACTTGTGCATCATAGCATCAAACTAAACAAAACATAGTACACAGGGTTTTCAAAGGTAATACAGAGGATATTCCCATACGTATGGTTTTGAAGCATAGTATACTGTAAAGCGCTTTGAGAGGGCCTTCGGTCCTAAAAAGCGCTATATAAGAACTAGCTATTATTATTATTATTATTACTACTGTAATTAAGGTTGTTCGAAATGGGTTTTCATATTTATATGTTCAAATACTCAAAATCTGCTTAACAGAATAAGGCCACTCATTTAGGCACACACAATGAATATACATAAAGAGAAAATCACAATTTAAACAATTTAAAAATCTATGCAAAACATTTCAGTCCATATATCATCAAAATTGTTGTCAGTGACAATACTTGATTTCAACAATCTAACCTCAACAGTTGACAAAATATTGACTAAAAAAAAATTCACACCAGGCACATGCCATTTTGCTTGGTCTCTGTATGAATGTTGACTTACATAATGCTCTGCATCTGTATTAGAAAGTCTGTTAGGATCAGGCTTAGGAGGAGAACCTGGTCTGTTGGGTACCGCTGGAGAGGACGGCTGGGCCTGGCTGGCAGACAGTAACTGGTCTAAGATGTCTGTGATGGACTTGTAACATTCAAATCTAGGAATAAGAATGTAAAATGTCTAAAAATGTAACATTTCAAAATATGAAAATGGATATAACTACAAAACATGTGGTCTGGTACAAAGTCATGCATTTACAGTGTTTTTCACTGAAAGTTCAAAACCCCTTCACTTAAAGTACAAGTCCACTCCACTGAAAAGTTGAGCTGATTAGAAAAATTTAAAAGCCCATATACCTGTATAACTTAATTTTGGAAAATGGTGCTTAGACTCATTTTTAATTTTTGTTGTATTAATGAGCAAAGCACAAGTTAATTATCGAGCCGGCTCTCCCCACAATGCATTTTTTGTGACGTAAGGTCCTCACAACACAGATTCGTAATGTAACCAAATTTAATGCATACAACTTTGTGAAGTGCCTCGATCGATACAAACTATTTCATTCACCTGATAAGAATAATGAAATACTATTATTCTTATCGGGTGAATGAAATAGTTTGTATTGAGGCACTTCACAGAGATGTATGCATTAAATTTGGTTACATTATGAAATAGCCCAATGTCAGAATGTATACTGCTGGCACTTTCGTTGTGAGGAGCTTACGTCACATTTGTACGGCAAATTAAATGTTTTGCTTGAAATAACCGAAACAAAAATGGCTATTAAAAATCTCCTGATTGAAGTACGCCCCTGATAATTGGCAGTTTTAACCTTTGATTTATTGCTAATAAATTGTTTTCAATAGGTTAAAGGTCATTACCGGGAAGAGAATGCTTCCATTCCGTGGGCGTCTTCAGGTTGCTTGCCATTCTTGTAGTAGATCAGAGCTAGGTTCTGAGGGTCCCTCTTGAAGGCAGCTGATAAGCACAGGTCAACCACTCCATCGTAGTAATGGGCTGCAGAGAGTCAAAACAAATATGATTTATTTTATTAAGTGAATATTCATTAGCAGACACTCCCTTGTAAGCACATAGTTTAACATCTTTGTTGGTAAACACCAACCATGAAAATCACAAAGAAAACTACTTAAAAACTGAAAGCCTTGATTGCCACATTGTTGAGAGTGTATCATTGTAAGTGAAACAGAAGTCGACTGGCAGTCCAAAATTTGTTGCAATACTTGACCACATCAGATACAGAAATTGGCTTTACCTAATAAGGAAAACTTTCTCTTCTTCATAGCATCACAACCTACCTATCAACTATAAGGGAGAACAGTATAAACACTGAAGAGGCTACCCTGGGTTAACAATACCAACTACTATTACTATTACTACTACTACTACTACTACTACCTACTACATCATCGTCATCATATTATTATTATTATTATAACACAATTCCAGGACCATGACAACCACCACCACCATCATCATTTTTATATATCATTAATCTTTTCAAGATGATATTTCAACTTACCTTGGTGAAATTCTGCACAAATTGCTGACAGATTAAGCTGTTGACTCACTTTCTTGAAAAGCTGTTCAGAAAAAGAAAAAAAAACACATGAGGAGTATTACTTTACATAAAGGAGACCAACATTTTTTACCAGGGATACAATCAAAAGGTTTTCTGCAACATAATGGACATACATTTAAATACCCCTTTACAGAGCCATGCTTCTATATGACATGCATTACAATCATGCACATAAAACAATTAAAAATATTCTTCTTCAATTTATCATGTATAACAAACCACCTCTTTTCCCCAAGAATAACTCTTATGCTTCATTTGGCCATTGTGAGTAGAAACATTTTTCTGTGTTGAAAAAATTAAAAAATTAAAATTTGAAGTTTATTCTGTATTGGAATATCGGATCCAGTGACATCGCAACTAAGGAATGGTAATGACATTACATCTAGTAGTAGTAGTAGTAGTAGTAGTAGCTCTATACAGAGCAAATTTATTTTTCATTTCTTTTCACATAATATAAACAATAACAGACGTAAACGTAATGATAAAACAGAAATGAGCATTGAAATATCTAGTGTCTATCCTTGTCATATCCACTGATAATGTTGCCATAGGTACCTCCAATGATTCTCGGAGCAGTCTATCCCTGACGGACTTGGTTTCAGCCGTCATTGCTGCTTGTAACGTCTCATTGGCCTGGGTGAGAGAGGAAAAGAATGACATTTTAGTATAAACTTGAGTTCTGGTAAAAAAAGAAATTGAATTCTCACAGAATCAAACAAAACTTACACTGAATGTTCAAGATTACAAATAAATTTTGGTAGAAAATGTATACTAGCTGAGTAACGAGCATAGAAAGATAAGGAAATCAAGGTAAGTAGGCCTGACACCATTTGTGTAGTCCCATATACATCTTTCTGTGTACAGTGCTTGTTACTTTACCAATACTGGGCCAAATTTATTATGATTTTGATGACTCCAGAACCTTGCAGTACACACCAATACTTACATGCTACATGATCAACTTTTTCTGATCCATTCCACACCTTTTCTTTCACAATGCAATCGCATGACCAGAACTCAACTTTATCTTTAATGTACATGTTACAACACAGCACACGATTCTGATTTTTGCATGCATATTTTAAAAGTCTTGTTCTTGGCACCTCCTTTCTGAATACCTTTCTGGTTACAGGGAGTCTGAAAAACAACTTAAAACTTCAAATATGAAACAGAAGATACAAAAATACTAGACATGCAATTCCATGATGACTCATTTTCATGTTTGAAGATGTGTAGTTACATCTTCAGTTTCAATTAGTTTTATTCAGCATATGTACTGTAGTACCTTTTCCATGACTAGATAACCATCATTTTGCATGTTGAGCATCCAAGCAGCTTACAAATACTACGCAGTCAATCAAACTTAAAAGTATGAGTTTCTTATTTGTGTCTTTTTTTAAAAGAAAAGTGATCAATAAATCTTTAAAAAAAATAAAATAATAATAATTCCTGGAGATGAGCAATAAGTTGACATATTTTTAGTTTAAGGGAAGAAAAAGCCGTCTTGCCGTACCTTTGTACATATGGCATCATTGGTGCTGTAGAGTGATGGACACACTTCCCTCAGTCGGGTACTGATGGCGTCCGTTGTGCTGTTGTCTCCGATGTATCGGTTGATGAGGGCTGTGATGAGGCTACCACACATCTATTGAGTTTGGAACCGTCAAACAAGAGAGAAAGAAAACAAAATGATAAAAGCGATGATACTGTGCCAATTAAATAATCACTTTTAAAGCCCCTCTGCACTAATTTGGCCAGGAGGGATTAGACCACCCTGCATGGTCAGTGACTGGTGGTTATCTCATCAAATCAGCTCTCAATTAACTAAGAAAAAAGGGGACCACAGGGACCAATGGTCACTGATTAGGCATTGTTTGCTATTTAGAGGGTGCAAGTAGCTGTAAGTACATGTAGTGCAGTGGGGCTTTAAATTGTATTGATAACTCTACAAGTGTAGAGGTGTTGTGGTCCAGTGGATAAGTCTCTAGACTGTGAGCCTGAAGGTACACTGTATAGGGTTCAAATCAATGTCGCAGCACTAATGTCCTTTGGCAAGACATCATGCCACACTCCACCCAGGTGAGGTAAAAGGGTACCTGTCAGGAATTAATGCCTTAATTGAAATACTTGAGCGCGGTGATGACAGCCATGCCAAAGCCAGGGTAATGATGGGGCGCCAGGAGTGGCAATGTGCCAGACATGAGCGCTATACGAAACTGCATTATTATTATGATTATGATGATGATGATGATGATCACACTAGTGATGGTGATATTGATTATTATGATGATGATTGTGGTGGCATTGCTAGGGATAATGATGGTGGTGGTACTGATGGGAATAATAATGAAAAGCGATCCATCCGTGTGTCATAGATTGCCAATTTCTACAAAAAACTTAGCCTGCTAGAGGGAAATAAAAGTAAATCATGAACTTTACTGTTGAAAAACCATGATTTGTAACATACGGTCATTAAATGTTTCAAGAACAGAATAACTCACCTCTTTTCCTCGTAATACAAGATCTCTAAACGTCATTTTCTTCAGTTCTTCTTGATCCATCTGCACAAAAGAGATGTATTCCTTTAAAGGCATCGTTTAACAATGTTAAATGTAAGATGCATGGCCCTAAGTGCTATCAGTGTCTGTGATATGGTGTAATATTGAAGCCCTAAAAAATTGCGTGTCAAAATGATCATGAAGTGCCTCAAAAAAGTAAAAATCTTTGAGTGACTGGTTTTACCATACTCATTTCTCCCGATAGACTAGTGTTATAAAAAACGTTTTTTTCCAATCATAAATATCTTGATAATCAGACAGGCGATCGGCTTGAAAAAGTCATGGGATTCTTGACTGACCTAAAGGTTTATAATTATGATTGCAGCATGAGCTAAATCCAGGGTTTTGTTTAGAATCTGAGGCAAAGATACCCAATCCCTTTAACATTTACATGACATTTTGGATGAAAGCTTAAGAATGTAGTCAGATCCTGCAAGGCTCATTTGATTGGTGATGTAACTTGAAAATTAGTTTTTTCTTCACAATCAGTAGCAAAATTACCTGTTTTAATAAGTTTCTACTTGCTTACTACTATTATTATTATTATTATCATATCATTATACAATGGAATAATCAGGATCATACAAAAACCTGAGAAAGTGTTGCGGCTACAACGTGGAATTGATGATAGCAGAGTAGCTTCAGCATATCCAGAACCTCGACGGTCATGTCAACTAGCTTCTGCAGATTCACCAGAGACTGTCTCTCATTAGCATAGATTTCGGCTTGACAAATAAATCATACAGAAACAAATTAAGAATTCAATCATTGCTTAGCTGTTACTTTTGTTAAAGGCCAGCTGTACAAGTGTAAATAAGGGATTAAACCACCATGCAAGGTCACTGGACAGGTGGTTATCTCATCAACTCAGCTCTCAAATAACATAAGAAAAAGAGGATCACGGGGGACCAATGGGGACCAATGGTCACCGATTAGGCATTGTTTGTTATATAGAGGGCACAAGTAGCTACAAGTAGTGCAGTGTGGCTTTAAGAATTTTACCATACATGCATAATAATAACAAAACTCCCATCTGAGGAAATGGAATCCATGTAAATGTATGTCCTTGCTTTTAGAGTACAGTGAAACCTGTATATAAAGACTGCTCAAAGGAGACAAGAAAAGTGGACTTAACAGGAAGATGGTCTTTATGTACAGGTTCCTTTATTACAAGTTTCAATGGGAAAACATTTTCAAGGGAAACAAGGAATGTGGTCTCTGTAGACAGGTGGTCTTTCCATGCAGGTGGTTGCTAAAGCAGGTTTGACTGTAATTCCAAAATACAATGACAAAAATAAGTCGGTGTTTGGTACTTGTTTTTTTCTTTTTCAAAAGGAACCATGTTTGCTTGGGGTTGCATGATGTCATATCAGAAATGTTCAAAATATCTGAAAACAAAACTTGCACTTCGCAATAATGTAAAAGCAAATTTGTTCTAGACTTGTCGCCAAACTAAAACATCGGTGTGTGCAGAAAGACAAAGTAAATTCATATCTTCTTCTTCCTTCAGTCAGGTGGCGCTAGCTGCGCTGCTGTGGCCATCACAGGTTTATCCCATTCTTCTCTGTCTGCTGTTTCTCTTGTTCCCGCTGACAGCTTTTTCCCTATCCATATGTGAATGTCTTTCAACCAGGAAATAGCAGGCCTGCCTCTTCTTTGCCTGGCTTTCACTGTTCCTGGGGGGTGTTTCACAAAGATCCTAAGTCGGACTTAACTCTAAGTTGGACTTAAATATTATGGAGAGCCATTTTTTAGCCTTGAAATAAAATATATTCAAAAGCAAAAATTTCAAGTATTTTAGACTTTTCATAAATTCCACATTAAGAACATGAAATCTCCTTGATAATAGAAAATATGTATGATTTGAATCAACATTTCATGCCTATTAAAATAACTTTTACAAATATGTTCAAAGATGCTATGGCTTTCCATATTTTTTAAGTCCAACTTAGAGATAAGTTCAACTTAGGATCTTTGTGAAACACCCCCTGGTAATAAAGGTTACAATAAAGAGGGCGCTATTGCCTTACCTCTCATCCTGAGATGCTCTCTCTGCAGCGCAGGACCTCCAGAAACAAGACTATCTCCTCGCATCATGTTGTTGCTAGGCATGCTATTTGCCATGCTGAAACAAAAGAAAGAGGGAATACAATTTCAAAATTAAATTAAAGAGCACCAACAAATAAAGGGGTTCCAAATTTCAAGGTAAGTGAAAGAGCACTGATAAAGAAAAGGGATTATATAATTTTGCAATTTATGAAACAGTGAGCACTTACGAGGAAAGAGGGCTTGAGATTTTACAGTAACTGAAACATGGTTACCGAATGAATATTCCTTTATGGGGAACTGTCCACTTGAAGCATTGATAAATTAGCCTTGTAGTGTTTTTGGCTGGTGTTATCTGGCAGTCATTCAATTTATACTAATAGCACCAACACCAACAATATTCATTTTTCAGTTAAAAATAGACTTATATATCTTTTTAAATCTTTGACATTTTGCTTTGTTTCATTTCATTATTTCTTGTCCTAGGGGGAATTGTCCTATTAGAAATTTTAAGGAGGGAGGAGGTAATTGTCCCATTGTTAATTGCCAGGGGGGGGGGGGGGGGGTGATTGTCTAGGGGGCAATTCACATAGAACCATCGTCAACGGGATTGTCGTAACATGCAGAGCATATGCCAACGGGGGCAAGTAAGGGGTTGAGACACACTCACTTTTCAGCCATCATGGTGTATTGTGAATTCTTCTCCAGAAAGGTCTTCAATGCCTTCATGTCTCTCAACACAGAACTCAACTCATGGCTTCCAGTGCTCAAGGACATCTGAAAGGAATACAGTATAGGGTATTACACATGTGATACGGTATAGGGTATTACACATACATACAAAACAGTATAAGGTATTACACATAAGATACAGTATAAGGTATTTTACATTAGATACAGTATAGGGTATTACACATACAGTATATGGTATTACACATACAGTACAAGGTATAACACATATGATACCGTATAGGATATTACACAACCAGCTTTTTAAGTGTCACATTTGAAGTGGCAATAGGCATTTGATGAAAATCTACATACTTTGTTTTGTGTCATACATTTGTCAATTTTGTAATGAATTTGATTTGAAATGTGTGCTCTTGAGTGGTGAGCTCTTGAAAAAGAGCAGTAACCGATGAACTCTACAAATTTAAATTCATTAATACAGTATGACCTAAAGCTAAAAGGTTACCAAGTAACATAAGGCCCATCTCCAAACCATGAAAGGGAGGCACAAAATCATGAAGGGAGAGTACTTGTCTCAATGTACAAGTCATTCAATAATAACATATGTAAATATTGAACATGAGCAGCAACCTATGAACATTACAAACTTGAAACACTTAAATTCGCCATTACAGCATGTACTAGAACTAAGAGTTATACAAACTCGAAAAAGGATAAATATTTTTAAGAAATAATGAAAGGAAAATAACAAAGCTTTACATGAGTGAACAATATACCATTACATTGCTATCATGAGCAATTAGAAAAAAGGAAATGTCCTCAGAGTATGTATATATGAGCCACTTTTCAGCCCTTGAACTCACCAATGTCTTGAGGGGTTGGTGTCCAATGACGGGTACTTCTTTCACCAGACGATGCTCCCACATGGGCCTGTACATTATACAATGGTAACAAGTAGATCGTGTTATATCAACATTTTCCATTCTCACTTTTTATTATGGACATAGATAGAAGTTTTCATATATCTAATCAAAGGACTGTAGTAGTTTGCAGCTAGGCAGGAATCTTTTGTCTACGTATCTGCAAGAAAGATCCAGTTAAGCACATGACTGACATATTTTCTCCTGGCGGCATCGAAGATGATACAAAGGGAATGAGCTAGATGTGACTCCATCTCTTAAAACTCCTTGGTACAATCAAGTGTTTAGGGTATCTATTCTTGTGGGAGAAGTCCAGGCTATTTCATAGTTCATATTACCTGACGATTCTGCCGTAGTACAGGCACAGTCCCTGGAATTTACCCGACAGCTGGGCGTACCGAGGGAGACCAGACATGGGTGGCTGATTGGCGGGCGTGGACTGGTGAAAAGGTGTTGAGGCGACTGCGGGGCGCATTGATCCGGGCGTGGCGCCTCCGGGGCTGCCAAAGGGGCGGTTGGTGGTGTCGTGACCTGTCTGGCCTACAACAGGGGTCGTGGCTCCTGTTATCATGGAGAGAACGTCATGCAACGTTGCTTACAAGTTCAAACTTTGAAAATCAATCTCATATAATAATAAACACATGTATAAGAGAGCCATGAGAAAGACACGTAGTCTCGTCATGCTACACCCCCTTTAAGTATTGAATTGAATAATGGATCAAGCTTACTCAATTTAATTCTCTTTGAAATCTTGCTTCAGAGGCTGCCTGTATCAAAAGAGCTGAAGTTGTCATAGTACAATCATAAGTTTGAGGATTCAAATCCAAATCCGGCACTTATGTCCTTTGGAAAGGCACTAATCCACATTTGCCACTCTCCACCTAGGTGTAGATGGGTCTTCGATGTGCTACAACGCAACATCTTTGGCTGCTTGGCTATGACCGGGGTAACTGTGAGCACCAGGAGTATGACAGCATGACAGATATGAGCGCTAAACAAGAATCTACCACCATCATCATCATCATCGTCAAGTCTACCTACACATGAACACTGCTTTTCTAATCTTCAGTGGTCTTTACAGATGGCTTTCTTCGAACCACTCACCCAAGACTGTAGCAAGATTCCCCACTTGCTTGAACATTTTAACAGTCGTTCCCAATGAAATGTGGCATAAAGAAACCTGATTTAGAGGCCATCTACAAATAAAGACCCTCTTTCTTGACTCCCTCATCATAAAGCTGTCTTTAAAAAACAAGTTTCATTTTACTACTCACCAAAGACGGCGGCAAGATTTGCCACTGGGGGAGGCTGCTGGTCCATCATGATGCCTCCAGGTTCCCCACCGTAAAGAAAGAAGGCTTGGGTGGCCCAGTCAGCAATGGTCTGATCACTGGAAGCTGTGGAACAGGCCAGGATCAAGCAGGTAGCACTGGCCTGGTCCTCCTGCAAGGGTAGAGAGAACAAGATAGAGAACTTCATCATCAGGGAGAGAAAAAGGAGGAGGAAAAAGGAAAGGAAGGGAAAGGGGAAGAGGAAGAGAAAGAGGAAGAGAAAGAGGAAGAGGAAGAGGAAGAGGAAGAGGATGAAACTTGGGTGGGTCAGCAATGGTCTGATCACTGGAAGCTGTGGAACAGGCTAGGATCAAGCAGGTAGCACTGGCCTGGTCCTCCTGCAAGGATAGAGAGAACAAGATAGAGAACTTCCTCATCAGGGAGAGAAAAAGGAGGAGGAAAAAGAAAAGGAAGGGAAAGGGGAAGAGGAAGAGAAAGAGGAAGAGGAAGAGAAAGTGGACGCCGAAGAGGATGAAAGCTTGGGTGGGTCAGCAATGGTCTGATCACTGGAAGCTGTGGAACAGGCCAGGATCAAGCAGGTAGCACTGGCCTGGTCCTCCTGCAAGGATAGAGAGAACAACATAGAGAACTTCCTCATCAGGGAGAGCGCTGTAATGGCTGCCGGAGCTAAAGGTAGGGTAATAATTTTGTAATTTATGTAAAGCGCACCGATATGTCTTAGGACAGGAACTGCGCTATGCAAGTGGTACCTATTATCTACTATTATCATTATACATACCTTGTGTAACCTGAAGAAGTTCTCTACCGCAGGGCACTTGGGGCCCATGTTGTTCAGCATAAGCTGTCTCAACTGATCTACTGGCCTCAGTCTAGAGATGATAATACTCCCCTGAAAACAAACATATATATCATCTTGACATTAGACGGGCATTGTCATCAAAAGTGTAGTCTAAGTTTGATCTCCTCAATACACACACACAAATAAAATAATAATAAATAAATCAAAAATAAATTAATTCATTAATCAATTAGATTACATTTGATGTTTAATTTTATTGAAAGTCAAAATTAATCATTAATTATTAGTACAGAGCAAATTAGATGGACCTAGCAAATACGTTAAGAGTTGCCCATTTGTGTATGGCACAAAAATCACTAATTTTCTTATTTTACAATTCCTTTTGCCCAAACTTTCAATGATCCGTTTCTCTCATTTTTCTTCTTCTATCTAAAGCAACTTAATACCAGGGTGGATTTCACTTTTAACCTTCACATACCTGTTTCACTACATTTAAAGCCCCTCTGTACTAGTTTAGCCAGGAGGGATTAGACCTCCCTGCATGGTCACTTACATGTGGTTATCTCATCAAATCAGCTCTCAATTAACATTAAAAAAAGGGGACCATGGGGGACCAATGGTCACCGATTAGGCATTGTTTGCTATAAAGAGGGCGCAATTGGCTATAAGTATAGTGCAGTGGGGCTTTAAACCAAATTAAGATGGACTTTTTATCGAACTGTTTTTCGTGCAGAGTCAGACATGACCTCTTTCCTACCTGTGAGCTGAGGAGAACATATCTGGGAGCCGGCAAGGCATGCTGCTGCACCACTGCGGGAGGGTCGGGGATGGAGTATGAGGGCGATGACGGGGAGGAGGAGGAAACCGGTCTCAGCTTGGAGGACGGAGATAAGGAGATGGAGGAGACGTCTTCTCTGGGAGTGATGTGGTCCTCGGAAGGAATCTCGCAGATAAACCAGGTCCTACTGTCCACTTGATGCGATACCTATTTTTCAAGTCAATGCAGTTCAAAATTTATGGAATATAATCTCAACAAATTTTTTTTTAACAAGCAAAAACAAAATAAAGATAATTGAATGAAAATTTCAAAATTACAATTAACAGAAATAGAATGTGAATGTTGATATGGCCCCCTCCATAATGTTCCCCAATCTCTCACACCAAACTTAAATTTTGAGGACTTTACTTTGTCAAAACTGATTTGACGTGTGCACAACTAATTTATGACCTCAATATTATATTTGATAAACTATGCAGCTAGAGCAACGTAGATTTTAAGATTAATTTATTACCTGTGTTTCCATAAGTGTCTGTTGGAATGGCATAGCATCATGGCTGAGACACCAAAGACGATCGCTGTCTTCGTTCTGCGATGCACACAACATCAAGCAACCTGTCACACAATCAAACAAGGAAATATGTATTTTGAACTTGACATGTAAAGACCTGTAGAAGGTATCTTTAATAAGAAGAACATAAAAAGCCACGATAGGAAGATGTGTGGTGTCAAACTGTCCGATAGAAAGCATGCAAGTGAGTTCATGGAAAGGTTGGGTCTGGAAGAAACTGCGGTGGAAACGGTAAAGACAAGGGGATCGAGATAGATGGGTCGTGTTCACTTTCTTTTCTTGCAGAGTGTACATTACCTTTGGTATAGGAAGCCACATGGACATTGGTAGGTCGGACTGAGGACATGTTTGCCGTGAAGCCTGGAGGAAGCCTGACGTGAACCAGGGACAAAGATGACGGCCGCTGCTTGCTGACATCACCATACTGCCCTCTGGTGGTGGAGAAGTAAAGTCTGATACCTGAGCAGGAACAGGTGGAATGTTGTTAAAGGCGTTTCATAATAATTGTGAAAATCAACAAGATTCTGTCAAGAACAATCTTTCTTTAAATAGTATGCATACAATTAGAATATGTTAGTAAACCAGTGTATTGTGATAGTATGGTGAAAGAAATAGGGGAGTTTGTTTAGTGGCAGAGACTTAAAGAGAAGGTTGAGTTCTGGGAAGAGGTGAAAAATAATTTGTGAGTGTTATCATTCTTAGTATGCAAGTGTGGAAGAACATCAGATAAGACATGTTACCTGAAAAGCATGGCTCTTCAAATGCCTTCATATTCTAAATATGTCATGTAACATCGTAAAAATCCGGGTAGGATTTTTACCCCATGTGTTTGTGTAGTCCCATATACATCTTTCTGTGTAGAGTGTTTGTAACTTTACCAAGACTTGGCCAAATTTCTTATCATTTTGATGATTCCAGAACCTTGCAATACACACAAATTCTTATATGCTAGATGATCAACCTTTCCTGGTCGATTCCACACCGTTTCTTTCACAATGCAATCGCATGACCAGAACTCAACTTCATCTTTAAAATGCATTCTTATTCCTTCAAAACACAATCCATCCCCAAAACAAATGAAAAATTCCCTATTGACAATAACAATGCCTTTTGCAGTATTTCTTTTTTTGGCTTGGCCTCATATTCAAGTTTACTCCACATTCCACGATTACATAATCATAACAAATGGGGCATCATTTTAAAGGGAAATAAATAGGCTCTTTAATGATACCAACATCAAGTATGTTAATACAGTAACAAGAGAGATGTTAACCCTCAAACTAGAATAAGGCCATTTTTGTAATGTAATCAAATTCAATGCACAAATCTCTGTGACGTGTTGCTAGGTAGGACAAGGTAGAGAGGACGACCCATGTTTGTCTCACCTTGCAACAATTAATGTATGCAATTCACATTCTGACTATCGAAATACAACTATTTGTAAATTGGCCCTGTCTTACAAAGAGTTAAGATTGATCCAAATCAATCGTAAGTCCTCCAATCAATCGCAAGTTTGTAGTCTCCTATCTCTTATGTACATAGTTGCGATTCAACTCTTTGTCCAGGTTAATGTAATAATTAGCACTTCAGAAAGATGTATGCATCAAATTTGATTACATTACGAAAAACGGTCTATTGCAGAACTCTTTTTAGGGGTTTAGGTTGCAAACATTTTGATGAGGCTACTCCTTGACTTACCAGAGTGAGTTACTCCAACCAGATGGATGTAAGATGACTCGTGGCTTGTGACTGCTGCTATGTGAATAAGCTGCTTGAAATGTGACCGGTCAATGGTCCTTCAACAAAACAAAAACAAGAAAACAAAAAAATTATATTAGAAATAAGGTATAAAACACTGATGACACATATGGAATGATTCTAAGGTAAAATTATTGTCTTTTGAATTTAACAAGAAGTTTTAAAACATGTATTGTATATTGTGCTTGGTTCCCCTCAAAATGATGTCTCCCTTTTTTTTTAAATTGTCATTTAATTTATGAAATATCAGAAATGTGTTTAAAATATTGTAGCTGTTGTTAGCTGTTGAGAGTATTGATAATAAGCATTTGTTCTTATTCTGTTTGAGATAAGATGTGTTATCAACAGAGATGCCAACCTCTTGACACAAAAAAACAGACTGAGTATCCTAAAAAATCAGATTTTGGAGAGAAAAATCAGATTTTCACGAAAACTCGACACTACCAATGGCCGGTTGGCCCGGGCCAGTAAAATTTCAGAAAAATGTGATACTGGTACGTACAGTCAATTAAAACGTTTGCTCTTTCATTAAAATTTTAAAAGAAAATTGTAAAGCAAAGTTTTTGTTGGGGCTGCGGGGGTTTACTTGTTCATGTTTTAATGCGATTCCGTGGTTTTTATGGGTATTTAAAAAAAAAAAAAAAAAAAAAAAAAAAAAAAAGATCAATTTGTTTTCGTATTTTAAGAGGTGATATCATATTATCGTATTCCACTCTTATTATCGTACTAAATACGATTAAATCGTACTGGTTGGCACCTCTGTATCAACACTTCCTAAAGCAAATTTTGCATAAATTGAACTATATTTTGCGGTTCCAACACATTCGACTCATGCAGAGCTGTCTGTAGCAGTTTATCTCAGTGCTTAAATCACAATATAAAACAACCTGCTCAAGAGTCATGCAATTAGAGCAAAAATTTTGAGATCAGCACACTAAGTGTTCCGATCAGATGAGAAATCTCACGCGTCGTTCATACTTTGAGCGCACTTACTTTGCTGCTGCGATGGTCTCTCGTAGTATGCTGCTGTAGTAGATGCTCGTGACTTTCCTCATGTCCTTCCCGTCCGACCCCATGTCGTAGACCGAGAGGGTGCCCTGCTCCGAGCGTGTGTAGAGGATGTGACGGCTCTCGTCGAGAGCGATCTGCACCAGGGGATCTTGAGGGGGGGAAAGAGTGTGTGTGTGAGAGAGAGAGAGAGAGAGAGCGAGAGAGAGAGAGAGAGAGAATGGATAAGTTATAATTGATATTCATGTAAAATTGTAGTGTAATTGATGTACAGTGTAAGAAATCACGCATCAATCTGGGCCCTGTTTCATTAAACTTGTTATCAATAACAAATTACAATAACTGTTATAAGCTATCAAAATCGTGGCATTTGATTGGCTGAGAGCAAATTTGTCATAGAAATTTAGCATTTGTTGTTGGTAACAAGTTTCATGAAACAGGGTTCCGTTATTGGACTCAGGGGCATCACCAAACCATTTTGAATGAAGATGTCTCATGCCCAACTTATCAACTTTGTTCCTGGATTTTCAAATTTGCTGAGACATGTCAAATAAAAATAAAATTAACAGCAAAACTTTTATTTTCTTTTGCATACATAGACTGAAAAATTACAAACATTCTTTAAAAGATTTTTCTTCAGAAATGTTTGATGAGTGGCAATTTGTGTCATCTCCTCCTCCCACCCCCCCCCCCCCCCCCCCCTCCCAACGTAATAATGAAAAGACGGTAGTGGGTAAAGCAATGGACTTGGACATTCAATACAAAATAATCAGATTAGTTCCCTTCGTTATACTTCCACTACTACCTATTCCCGCTCATAAGACTCAAAGCAGTAGGTCCCCTAGTTCGATAGCTGTACAAGCATATATGGGACTGACCTTTATCTGATAACTGCAGCATGCTGGGTATAAGGTAGGACAGCACACCGCTGGAATGGTTGACTTTACGACATTTACGACTGAACCAGCCGTCCTGGGCCTGAAAGGTAAACAAAAAAACTAAAAATTAGCCAACATTATATACCTCACTTAAGTAATCCAGCCCTCTGATTGGTCGAAATTGCATTCATAAACTTCAACTGTTCCTGTAAAATTCTCGGTAACCATGCATAAAACATTTCAATATTTTTAATAACCATGGTTATTAAAAAAATAAGTCAGTCTCCATGGTTACCCCATAGGTTTACATGTTAAAAAATGGTTTGAGCGATGGAGGATACCATACCTGTGCGAAGAAATGGTCGCTACATTTTACCAATTTTGTAATACAACTAGCAGCTAACTCGCCCCACGAGACATCTCGCCCCAGCATCAAAGACTGGGTCGAAATGTCCCGACACGATTCATCGATCGAGAGATACCAATGTGTATATGTTTGTGCCCATTGTACATTTTAGACGATATGGCTGATATTTGTTCACATTCTTTCGTCCTGGCCGTTAATTAGCAGACTACTGGTATCTCTCGATCGATAAATCATGTCGGGATATCTCGCTGGGGCGAGATGTCCTGTGGGGCGAGTAAAGCCCGACTCCCTTGTGAATTTGTAGCATTGTTGTGCCAGTGATCGAGTGCAGCGCAGACGACCGACTGTACTAGGCCAAAATGGCGGAATTAATAGAAACGCTCCCAAGATTTCAGCTTCTTGATGATGATCAAATGAGAGACTTGATTGATTCTGCTGACAGCAAGAACACGAAAAATTCCGTTAAATGCTCCATGAAAATATTCGAAGACTTCCTGCAAGTTATCAAGACAGACCTCGATAGCGTAAACAAGCTTTCAAATTCGGAGCTGGACAATGTACTGCAAAAGTTTTACGCTGGTGCCAGACGGAAGAACGGAAGTTATTACATGAAGAAGTCAATGTTAGCTATTAGATTCGGACTTCAGCGTCATTTCCTCAACTGTAATAAGATAGATATCATCAAGCATGAAGATTTTTCCAACTCGACGAGAGTTTTTAAGTGTTTTTCAGCAATGCTTAAACAGGATGGAAAGGGAGTTGTAACTCACAAACCAGCTATCTCAGCAGAAGACATGGACAAAATCCAAGGTTCGCTTGATTTGGATGATCCTGTGGGTCTTCAGGACAAGGTATTTATGGATGTAATGTTGTACTTTTGCAATCGGGGTAGAGAGAATTTGCGTGAAATGACACTTGACAGCTTTGACATTTGTGATGAAGGGGGAAATGCTCCATAACTCTGAAAGATACACTCACAAAAAACAACCGGGCAGATAAACTAGAGAAAAGCCAAGGTGGTGTCATGATTCCAACTAATGGTCCACGATGTCCTGTTGCCTCCTTCTTACGCTACAAAGATAAATTGAATCCACTATGTAAGAGTTTTTGGCAGAGACCGGCAAATGCACGTGCACAGGCCAAGCGTGAGTTCAAATCCAATCCATCTTCTTTTGATCAATGGTACTGTAATGCACCCCTAGGGAAAAACAGCATCGGAGACAAGATGAAAACAATTTCATCTCGTGCAGGTACCAAGGCTTACACCAACCATTGCCTAAGGGCAACCAGCATCAGTACCCTACAAAATGCTGGGTTCAGAGACAGAGAGATCATGAGTGTCTCCGGACACAAGGCGGAGACCAGTCTGAAACACTATGCTATGACCAGCAGTACAGCCAAAGAAAACATGAGTCATGCTATCGCGGCAGCCGTTGATCCAAAATCAGTACCATCCTCATCAACCATAGGTCATGGTATCGCGGCAGCTGTTGATCCGAAATCAGTACCATCGTCATCAACATCTACTGGTGGTCAGCGTAGTGAAAGCCAGGAACTGCGGGAACTAAATGACATTTTCAATGAGATCACAAATAACCCAGAGAACTTCCCACGCACATGCAACATCACTAGTAGCCATGCCCATGTTTCCACAAATCAGCAGGTGCAAGCCCCCACGTATAATTTTCACAATTGTACGGTAAACATTTTGAACAAATAAGAGTTATTTTCTACGGTTGAGTTATTTTCTACGGTTCTACGGTTGAGTTATTTTCTACGGTTCTACGGTTTATTTTCTACGGTTCTACGGTTGAGTTATTTTCTACGGTTCTACAGTTGAGTTATTACGGAGTTCTGAGTTCTACCTGAGTACCTGTTCTACCAGTTGATTGGTAAGTTGACTCTTCGGTATATAAAAGTATTAATGACTGCTTTGATATTCGAGAAATAGTTTTTTTTATACGCTCTCGGGAAGGTTACAATTGTGCTATTGCCCTCGGCACGCCTCGGGCAATAGCACAATTGTAACCTTCCCTTGAGCTTATAAAAACAACTATTTCTCTCAAAGCAGTCATTAATACTATACTATAGACAGGAATGCGAGTTAGAATTGATCAGAGGGCCTGAAAATCACCTAGAATGAGCTATTTTGTAAACAAAAAAGCCAAAACTATGGTTTGAAAATGACTCGCCAGAACCTGAACACTCGCATCCCTGTATAGAGGAAAATAAAAGTCACAGCACAAAGATGAAGGCAGGACAAGCATCGAGTGCACTCAGTACACTCAAGTTACAGACGTTACTCAAAAAGGAAGAAAGAGTGTTAAAGCCCTGCTGCACTAGTTTGGGCAACAGGGATTAGACCTCCCTGCATGGTCACCGTCAGGAGGTCATCTCATCAAATCAGCTCTCAATTAACATAAGAAAAAGGGGATCATGGGGGACCAATAGAGTACCGAACTCAGTGTTATATGCTCTGGCTCCTAACCATTAGGAGCCAGAGCATATAACACTTGAGTTCCCATAGGCCATATATTTATTCAGATGGTCATATCTCAGCCAAAAGTTAACATATTAAATTGGTTTTCGACATTTGGACATTATTTTTGATGCTCTTTCGGAAAATGAAGAAAAATTGAGAAATTCTAAAAAAAGATTTTTGATGAAGTCACACTTCACCACCCTATAGTCACCGATTAGGCATTGTTTGCTATATAGAGGGCGCAAGTAGCTATAAGTAGTGCAGTGGGGCTTTAAAGGTCCTAAAAGTTGATTGATGCATACTTTTCTTGATAATTTGAAAATGATGATTATTAAACACTGAAATTTCAAAACTTCTCTGTGTGACTGTTAATGTCATAATATAAGATAATGTCAAATATACCCAGGGCTAAAGGCTCTCTTTTTTTGGTTTTACTCTGTAGCTACTGAATGCACTTCCTTACCCCTTCTCCTTAGCCTTTATAATTTTATTTTGTTATGGTCAAATTTTTTGAAAGATCCCTGGAACAGACAATACCTGATAGACAAGTTCATAAGGGTAACCACCCTTGCTAGTGATACGCCCTTCTATTTTGCTTCCATGAACGTTTAGGACAAAAAGTGTTTACTGATGATTTTAAAGAGCAGATTAAGAGAGAGAGATAGAGTAAGTGATAAGGGGGGGTGGGGGTGAGGGCTAAAGAGAGACAACCCTCTTTGATAGCTAGGAAGATGCATCCATCTTAGGTGCCCAGAATATTTTAATATTTAAGACAAACATTTTTTGCTGCAAATTTAAAAGAGCAGAGATAGAGAGAGAGAGAAAGAGAGAGTGAGAGTGAGAGAGAGAGAGAGAGAGAGAGAATGAGAGAAAGAGTAGGGGGTGGGGGATTGAGGGTTTAATAATGAGAGACAATACCTGATAGACAAGCTCATAGAGGCAACCGTCCTTGCTAGCCAGGAAGATGCGTCCATCCTTGGTGCCCTGGATGTTGGTGATATGGGAGTTGTCAGACGGGATGGCAAATAAAGGTTCCGGGATGAGGTGCATCTCACTCTGACCAAAGTCATCTGGATCAATGTCTGGTGAGGATGAGCAAAATGTCATGTTTTAAAAAAAAAAGATTAATCAATCAATCAATAGTTAATGTTCACGCAATTGTATTGTAACTTTTTTTGTAATATGACAAACATTCATATTCTTTTGTTTCTGTATATTTCTGTACTTTGTCAAAGCAAGTCTGTACTAGTTTGGCCAGGAGGGATTAGACCACCCGGCTGGTCACTGACAGGTGATTATCTCATCAATTCGGCTCTCAATTAACATAAGAAAAAGAGGATCATGGGGGACCAACAGGCACCGTTTAGTCATTGTTTTTTATGAAGAGGGAGCAAGTTGTTACAAGTAATGCAGTGGGGCTTTAATGTATTGTATATCCTTTGTTGTGTCACAGACACTATAATTGTTTCTACATGTCATGCCCTTTGAAAGATCTAGTATTAGGAAAAGGTGCCGTACAAATGAATTTCTTAGTACGATCATTAAGAAAGAAAGAAACAATGAGATTCTGTGATCAAGTTTAAATTTGGGTGTTTCATCCCGTGAAAAGAAACCGAAAGTGAAAAACGCTTTTTTGCACCCTTGGTTGGCCATTGGTCGGTTAAAGGGATAGTAGAGTTCCGTTTTCAGACTGCAAATGCCTTCAAAGTGCATGGTTATTGCTCTTATTCTTATCTATGACATTTATAGTGCCCTTTTAGAACCTAAAGTTGCTATGAAGGTAATTTTAGACCCCAAAATGTGTGACATTTAGCCAATACGATGATACCAATTCAGCTCCACTTTCAAAAAAACATGGTGACCGTTAATTTATTATTTAATTAAAAATAACAATACATGGGCCGACTGGTGGTGGGTAATATAACCCAAAAAATGCCCCAAAAAAAAATCAACATCGGCATTGACTGAAATACGACGTAAAAGGCGTTATTTCCGTTTTTAAACTTTTTTTTTCAAATTTGTCAAAATATCTAATATGTGTGGTGGTACACAAGTATTAGAAATCGTTATATTTCAGCCGTCTCTGAACCGATTTTGATCAAACAAAGATGATTTTGTCATTTAAATATTATGTTCTTTCAAATTTGACACTCAGTTTTTCATTATCTCACAAAAAAAATGATTTTGTGTAGCGCCCTCTGCAACAGAACTCAACTATCCCTTTAAACTTTTCATCACAGGACTACTAAAGCTATAGCTTACCTTCTCTTGGTCGTGAGAAGCTTACACCCAGCAGTACGATCTCCACTGTGGTGGCAATACACATGAGGAAGCGGATATGAGGTCTGAAGATATTGGGCTTAGGTCTGACGAGGCCAGCATACAAGATGGTCTCACTCAGGCCATCGAAGTAGGCCAAGTCTCCACTGGACAAGTTAAAAAAAGAAAATGAGAAAGATGATATAACAATAATAATAATTTCTGGGACAAATTTTCCTGGTATCGCATAGCAATTGAAACATTGATCTATCGGCTTAAATTGCTTATCAAGTTTGAGGATGTAAAATTATTCCCTGATAATAATAACTCACATTTATAATGGTGGCTAATACTTTAAGGTACAGTACATATTATTACCCCGGTCATCGGATTCAGGCTTACTCGCACACAATGTATGCACAATCTCCACTCCCTGGGGAGCATTCCAGCCGGTCGCCATTTTACAAGCGCCACTTGCTCATCCAACCACATTAACTTTCGCATCCTACCAGTTACCCATTTAACACCTGGGTGGTGAGTGGCAAATGTAGATCAATGTCTTGCAAAAGGACGTTAGTGCCGCGGCGGGACTTGAACCGCAGACCTTGTGATCCAGTCCTGTATTCACTCGCCTACGACACCTCTATATCTATAAGTAATATACACGTATCTCATGTTAACCCTGGGTAGTGAGAACTTATAAATAGTGGTCTCCTCGAGTCCCTGAGAGCATTCAAAGCATTCAGAGAACTTTCTTCACCTGGCAGAGGGTGGCAAATATAGAAAAATGTCTTGACAAATAACGATGGTGTTATGGCAGGGATTAAATGAAGACTACTACGTTTTCTTCAAATTATATTGTTAATACATATGTGTCGTAACTACAGCATAATCTTAGTCTTTGTGAAACACTCCCCAGATGTGCAAATTACATTCTACATGTACTCACCCATCTTGGTAATTCCACACAAAGATATCTGTATCAACACTCAGCCATGCTCTGCTTATCCCAGGGAATGCACCCATCATGCAGTAACACTGCATATCTGATATTGGTGGTTAAAGGGCACTGCAGGCATTCAATTCAATTCAATTTATTTGGCATCATAAAAAAATACATAATAATAGGCCAGGACCTCTATAAGATGCAACTGGTGCTTAGAAATGATGCTCCTGTCAAGGTAAACACAATATCAAATTAACTTGCAAAAGAAATGGAATCTACATTTAAAACTTGTAAATGGACAAAAGGCATCATATTAATTATTAGCAAACTTTACGGTCATTTTACTTTTCAAATTTGAATTTTGCAACTAGCAGTGTCTTTATTCACTTCATTTCTTAGGTACAAAATGAGGGCTTCTAGTTTCACTCCTGGAGAGAAAACCATGGTCTTTTGATCTGAAATTTTACACATACTTTTAAAAACTCATCTTGCTGTACAGATAAATTCTGAGATAGTGCCATAGGCAAACAGGGGGGCGTTTCACAAAAGTTTTCATCAGTGACAAATGATAGCTTTTGTTATAAGCTACTGAAATCCTTGCTTCTGATTGGTTATCAACAGATTTGTCACTGATTTTTGTCATTTGTCATTGAAAAAAGGCTTTGTGAAACGGGTCCCAGGTCTTTATTAAATTCAAAGGTATTTATGCTTTTAACAAATCTTCCAATGACAAACAAAAATTCTTCGTAATCAAATTCATGGTTTCTCAAAAACTTCAAAGGATACGACCGAATTGTTCCACCAGCTCCGGAGGCAGAGGGGTCTTTTTGGTTGGCCCAAGGAGCGGCAGGTCCGCAAGACCTATAGAGGGCGCTGCTAGTGATGGAAAATCATTCTCCGTTGTACCACTCATTGTAGCGGGTCCTGAAGCAAAAGTTCAAGTATAAAGAATAATATATTTAGAAGTCGTAACAAGCAGACATTTTTCGAAATTTAAGGATACTTGATTTCTGGTAAATATAGAAAATAAATTATCACAGAATCCAACAAAACTTGGACTGAATGTTCAAGATTACAAATAAATGACATGTCCCAAACACCTTTGTTAGAAAATGTAAAGTGGCTGTGTAAAGTGGGAAATCCGGGTAAGTGGGCCCCGACACCGTGTGCTCAACACAGGCAACTATTTTCAAATGGGAGTTGTGATTTTTATCGAAGATTATTCCCAGTAAGTTTTTGTGCATTTGTTTTTATTTCAGTGGTTCAAACAACCAATCTACTGCAGGGTAAACAATCCAGAATAAATGTTGACATCCCCCCCCCCCCTCCCCCTCTCCATTTTGTCTTTATCTATCAATTATTACTATTTTTTTAAATTTTAATATTTTTTTGCCATTTGATATTTAGGACCCTCCTGGCCCCTTCCCCTTTAGCTACACCACCAGGGAACAAAAACAATACCCTAACAAGACTACAGCAGCAGTGAGTAATGATTACCTGTCCTGGCAGCAGATATAAGGTCTTCCAGAGCTGGAAAACCTTTATCCTTATTGAGGAAGATATCCACATGGCTACCAGCCTCCTGCAGAGCTGCCTCCGTCGACGGAACATTTTGCGGCAGACCCTGTCAAAAAAGAAAAAAATAATTAAATATGTAAAAAAAAGCATAGCATGGGATTTAGAATCTAAATCTCTGGAATATCACTTTGTTATTAATACGCAACTTTCATCACTTATTCCTCATGAAATTACAAAAAGAGAAAATTTAATACTGTAAGTGAGCTCTCTATAATGCTGTGTTATTTCAATATTTTTTACTTGTTACCTGTTCAAACATAACAATGTCAATTTTAAATAAAATTGCAAAAAAATTGCAAATCCCTTGACTATAACCTCTATTAGTATATTACTGTATAGTAGTACAGACTAGTACTAGTAATATAGGATACTATAGTCTCAGTATAGAGTATAGTTAGCAAAGATGACAACTTTTGGAAATCAGAATTAGGGAGGAATTGTAACCGACACCAAATAATGTGCGTATAGCGAACAACTCAAGCGTCTGACCCATGCCGCCGGGGTTTCTAGATGCTCTCTGGTGCAATCTGAGCCTTATTTTGGAGCATTTTACATTGTATCTAGTTAAATAATTCCCACTTTTTTTTAAAATAACATACAAATTGTACAAAATGCATGATCATTGATGAATTCCTTTTTCAGACTTCAAATACACGGTTACTGGATACTGTATTCGGTCTTATACTTCTGAGACCATTTCTTGGTCTTCTTTTAATGATATTCGCCATTTGGATTCTGTGTCAATATCCACACATTGGTTACGCTGAACCATATGCTGAACCAATCTTTCGCTGCTCCTAATTTGTCTTTGCCTGTAACGTAGAATTCAGTAGCAGCGAACATAGTGGAAACACTACATGCTAAAGTCAGCAGACGATATTTCTCATTCAATTCGCAGATCAGTGCAAAAAAAAAAAATCATAATAAAAAAATAGAAAAAAATCATAATTAAATAAATTAAAAAAATTATAATTAAAAAAAAAAAAAAAATCATAATTAAAAAAGAAAAAAAAATTGGGAGGATAAGGATGGTGATCATAAGGTCGGGAGATGGAGTTAATTTTTGGGAGCCTCCCAATGAAATCGGGAGGGTTGGCATCTCTGTAGTTAGAAGAGTCTAGACAGTCAAACTCAAAGAGAAATGTTGCTCAGGGGGTCACCGTGATAACTACAGTACAAGAACAACGACATCTCGACACTGTCGATCAACTCGTCCGCTAAGTGTTTCACAAAACCGCCTTTGCCAAGATGAGCGACAACTTCCGCAACAATTCGTCATCACCACTCCAAACCTGTCATATCTATTTAGAATGCCATCTCAAGACAACTTTAAGTTAGTCTATGACCAGCGCAAAATTAAAACTGAAATTTTATTTTAAAATTTATTTCTTGATCTTCAAGTTCAAGCTCTCATTGCACTGGTCGGTTCTTATTAGCATTAAAGGTAATACAAAGTTTTGGTATGGAGTCATGAATTTGGTTCAAATGAACATATTGGAAGCATATACGATCCTACAATATTCAGTGATCGTTGTCGCGGTCGAAATCGACTCTAAAGTTATGAAATTGTAAATAATATACACTTTATGTTGAATAGCTCCCTCTCAAGGTCAAGATATTAATTAAGCTATAAAACAATGTTTATTGACTAAAATTGAATGATTAGCTATTCTCGTTCGGAAGTTATATACCACAGCTACATACTCTGATATTTTCATGGTCGCAGCTACCGTTGTACGGCCGTAGGAGCTATTTGAAATTTATCAAAATTTACCGGGAGTACCGGTAAATTTTTATATTCAATTTTTCTCGAAAGCAGAAGTGTTTTAGGGGCTAAAATTTCTGGTGTTTTAATACATCCACAGGGGCATCCAAATATATTAAAATGGTAAAGAATCAGTATCCACCCATTTTTCTAAATTTCCCAAAACTTTGTAATACCTTTAATATAAAACCTTGTAAAAACATACAAACTGTTCTTGTAAGGTTTTAATGCATTAAAGAGTAAATAAGACAAATATCATTTATACATCCATCGGTCTACCATAGAAATTTAGAAAAGTCATGAGAATGATGACAATAGGCGGATGACTGAATCCTGTGTTGTGTGTACTGTCAACATGCCCCTCCCCTTGCTTCATAGACGCAGGCTATGTTAAGTGGAAAACACGCCGTCCCTCAGACAGGGCGTTAAATAGAGGCCCTGTATACAGGAGAGTCACCACCCTTGCACGTTAAGAACCCACTGCACTATTCGTATTAGAGTAGGGGGAAACCGGGTGTCATGGTCCACCTGCACACCCAAATCTGGCCGAGTATATACAGCATCTGCAAGAAACTTCAGCATCCAGATTATCTTGAAGAAGAAGAAGTATTTCTCTAGATATTTTCCATTTTCAAGCCTAATCTTGATACAAATCATATCGCATAAATATTTGATAAACAAATGTTATAACTATGAGTCATGAAATATATGTTTTTAAATTATTTTCTGAACTTGAAAAAATTCAGGGTCTTCTTTCGAATATGAGGTATGGTATCCTCTTACTTGCAATTTTCCGTTCAGCAACCTTGAGTTTCATCAATTTTATACATTCTTAAAATTTCGTACATATTAGTAACACATTGTTTCATGCAAATTGGATGTTTGTATCTTTTGTGCTACCACTATTGCACTAACTTATATTTTTGCTTTTTCAACCAGTTTGAGTGAAATTATTAAAGCCTCAGTCATATAGGATCTACACAACATCAACATCAACAGTATACGGAAGAGAAGGTAGTCCTGTTGGTCTTCCAGTCGCTACTTCTGTATGATGTAGTAAAGACGATAGACCCCTACCCACTCCAGCAAAGCATAGAGTCAATGCTAATGCGTATTGACCTCTAGTCGCCCCCCCCTCAAAAAAAAAAAAAAATTGTTTGACCGAAAAGCGTCCGGTTTTGACTGGCGGTTAAACGGAATTGGAGATATCCGTGATGATTACAGAAGCACAAAACTATTTTTTCTTTTATATTTTTAGCACGAGACATAGATCTAAGAACAAAATCATTATTTTTCTTCTGTATTTTTAGAACGAGACATCACTTGTTGATAGGGTCTTTGAAAGCAGACTAAGCGGTGTAAGAGCTATATAGCCGATAAGCCTTCTGCTCGCCAGCCACTGAATTCTTCAACATTAAATAAAATTTTAGCTTTTAAAAATCCAATTTATCCAAATCTATATATCAAAAAAAGTAAATCTAATTTTAAAGGAATAAAAATCCTAAGAGAAGAGGCGTAAATATTCACTTCTGAATGAAAAAACGCCTATAAACTAAAACAACAACTACTAATATAGGCGTCCTATATACCCGATAGGCCTTTTGCTCGCCAGCCACTGAATTCTTCAACATTAAATAAAAGTTTAACTTTTACAAATCCAATTCATCCAAATCTAAAGCCTAGGCCTAGATCTAGATAGAGGGTCTATTAAAAAAGTAAATCAAATTTTAAAGAAATAAAAATCCTAAGAGTAAGATTGTAAGAGAAGAGGCGTAAATATTCACTTCTGAATGACAAACGTCTAGAGTCTATAAACTAAAACAACAACAACTAGATCTACTATAGCGGGCACAAGGTACATACAAATACATGTGTGGGACTAACTATACACGGGCACGGGCGCGGGCTGGATTTTCTGCGTTACTGAAATAGTGCTCAGAATTCAAGTAATTCATCTACTAAACTGCTAAATGACCATAACAGACCAGAAACAAGTCAAATACAAGGTAATGACAAGAATCAGTGCTTATCAATAACAGAAATTTTGCATCAAATATCATCAGGAACATGAGGAAAGCCATCTAAATTTGTCACAGATTAGCAACGAACACACCAAATTTTGCTCTGCAATGATGCATAAAACGGCGTAGAATCTAACTTTTCATCCACCAAATGAATATGAACACTTGCAATTGCATTATAGACTAGATCTAGTTACCTGTATCACTGTTTATTGCAAACAATAACATCATAATCTAGACTAGATCTAGATCTAGACTCTAGGTCTAGATCTAGACGATATCTAGATCTATGGCAAATAATATATGAAGACCATCAGTAGGGGCGCTGGTTGGAGAATAAGGATTGTCTTCATAAACGAGGATCGTCTTCTTAAACGCGGATCGATGCGTCCTCATAAGTAAGGACCGTCTGCATTTTCCCAGACGTTTCATATTTTTGATCGGCACATTGGCGATGCAAAAAACAGATTCTGTGATGATTTTCTTGATGCATTTTACATTGACTTTGTACAGAGACCTTCACATTATGAGCAATAAATCCTTGGGAAGACGGACAACCCATAAAAGTAGACGGTGAACTAGCCATTTTCCCCTGGGGAAACCATTTTTTGCATCGCCAGCGGGCCGTTCGGTAACCCGAAACCCGCAGAGCGCCGATGAAAAAAAAAGTCTGCGAAAATGCAGACGATCCTCATTTTTGAGGACGCATTTTGTCTGCATTTATGAGGATATCCTTGTTTATGAATATTATGAGGACGATCCTCATTCTCGGACCAGCGGCCCTAGACCGAATTTTCCGTCTCTTTCGTTCGTTAGCCTCTTATTGGGGTAGGGTCGGCCGGCTCTCTCTTTAGAGACGGAAGCCGTCTATACACATGTCCTTGCTAACGCCACGACCAGTTCTGGTCGTAGCGTTTTGCCCCCAAAATCCCCCAAAATGTCATTTTAACTCATGCATTGATTATTTAAAATTAGGAGAAGGTTTTACTACCTCGGTTCCACTTACCAACTTGACTGTATAATCCGTTTAATGGTCCCTTTTAAGGAAATTACGGGTCTAAATTGACAGCCGTGTTGAAAATCTTGCAAGGTGTGTTAAACTCTCGCTGCCGGAGTCATCTAAATCAATCTCATCCCTTCTAGTCTACGCTGAAGGCAAAATGATTATGAAGGAAAAACTGTGCGCCATCTACACGTTCGTAATGGCGTTACACAGTATTCTGCTGCAATTAAGCCCACTAAGCTTCGGTTTGTTTGGCCCTGGCCAGGCCCGGCGCGGCCGCGGTGGCCCAAGCCTAGCCAGGGTCACTGTCACAAAGTGTCAGTCGCATGATCATGCGGCTTGAGCCCGAGCTACGGCCAGGCAGCGTTCCAGCCCGGAAGAAAGGGGGAAAAATTGGCATAGCCATGGGCTGTCTCAGTGGAACCGCGATTCGATCGCGTCCGTCCAAAAATGATTTTTGCAGAGGGTCATTTGAACGCTAATATGTAAGAATATAAAGCCAAATTTTATTTATAAGTAAACATTTCTAACGTACTATATTTCTTAGAATCAAATTACATATCATTCTTACCGCCATAGTTTATAGGCACTTCTCAAACGGATGAAATGTAGTTCTTTAAATTGGCGGGTCTTTTTAATACAGTACGTACATAGCTCTCGTATAATATGTACAGCGTACATGTGACGTGAGTTTTATGGTGTCTTCAGCTAGCGTAGCAGAATGAAAAAAAAATACATGTAGGGCCTACGTACATTGGGGATTCTGTACATTGCATGCTACAGCAGCTATATTCGAGAAATGAACCTTGGCGTCGGGGGGAGGGGGGGGGGGGGGGGGGAGGTATCCTAAACTAATGTTGAGGCTTGAGCTATCTATTTCATTACAAGTAATCCTCGTAATAAAGTTTGAAGATATGTCAAATTGTCTTATTGATTTTGTCTGCTAGTGGGGAAGTTGTACGTGAATTACCCAGAATATTTTTAAGTGACAATCAATCGTGACATTTTTGTGGTAATTACAAATTAATTTGTTTGCTGTATTTGCTATTTTTGCTTGTTTCACTCTGTATATCATCTTATGTTAAGGCCTTCTTGGCTTTCTTGCCCACCTATTATTATTGTTACATCCTTCACCATTGCAACCACTTCAATCAAATGTTAGTTTTATTTATACATCTACGAGCTGAGCTTTTCAATAGGTTCCTCACATTTCACCCTGTATAACCTATTCAATACAATTAATTTCGACGTCTTTTCAAATAATTGATTAATAATGTGACACTTGTAGTATATTTCATATTATGTTCTAATTTGTTCAATTATGTGAATTCTTTTTTTGTGTGAAATAAACTTGAAACTTGAAACTTGAAACTTGAATATGCATGTCCCCTTCTCTAGCTGCATTTGATTCATGGCCTAGCTATATGCGAGGTCATCGGGGGGGGGGGGGGGTGAATTGTACTTTCCAATTTGTAGTCATTTGATGATTGATACCCTTGAAATAAGTTAATTCCCCCAATTAATTGAAAAGTCGCCTTTTCTTGGTTGAAATTGTAGGGGCGGGGGCAACCAGGCGCGGATCCAGGATTTCTTAGGGGAGGGGGCCCAACTTTCTTCTTTTTTTTTTTGCTCCCGAAAATTTGAAAATCGTGCCGGCCGAAAAGTCGCTCAGTGGGTAATTTTTCAATAACCCATTGCATTTTCCCCCCAGTCCCCAACAGGAAAAATTCTCACGTAGGGCCATGCATTATGGTTCAAGGCATGCCCACATGGAATACTTTTTTATTTCGGGGGTCGGGGCAAAATGCAATGAATTATTGAAAAATTATTGCATTTTTTTTTTTTTTTTTTTTTTTTTGTGGGGGCGTCGACGTACCCTAGCGCCCGCTGCGTACAGTCATGATTCATTGGTTAAGCAATGGCCTCGTTACTGTGAGCCCCCAGGATCAACACCGTGTCGATGTGCTATATTAGTGCCCTTTTATGAGGTATTAATCCCCATTACTGTCACTTATGACTTAGAACGTAGGTCCCCTAGTTGATTAGTATTGTAGCACACACATGCTTTAGCAGTCACGCAAAAACAAAAAACACTCCCCAATTGTCATTCAATAAAATCTGAGAATGTAAACTTTTATCTAGATCTATTAGGAATAAATCATTGTCAAAATCATTCAATAAATTGGGGTAAAAATAATTATTCCACCATTATGACCAACAGTGTAGATAGAGTATGAGTTAAGATACGATTTCATACATATTTTGGGCTTTTTATCACACTTTCCGACATAATAATTGCTCGTAAAAGTTAAAACTTTTAATTTGAATCGATTTTAATTACTACCCCCACAGGAGAGGGGGAAAGGGGAAAGGGGGGGTTCGATGATTGCACTTTTTACTCTGCTTTGCAGTAATAGTAATAATAATGAGATTTAAAAACAAAAGTAATTTTTAAAAGAAGACGGAAGATAAGGGGAAGTCGCCTAACAAAAGGACGGGTTAATGTCCTTTACCTCAGAATAAACTCCTAGCACTGGCGTACTGGTGGGGGGGGGGGCTTGGGGGGGCGCCAGCCCCCCCCCCCCCCCAAATAAAAATTGAACCATGACTTATTTTCAATTCCATATACAAGTGATGTATAAATGTTCGTGATTTTCAACAAAATGCGCGTTTCTCCATTTCTGTTGCAAACTGACACATTCCCAAATGGCCAGGAAGAGCATATGTTTTTTATAGTCACTAAGGCCTAAGGGGCCGTGGCCACTAACAGTAACACTAGTAAAAAAAAAAAAAAAAAAAATCCTTTTTCAGAAGCAACTGTGACAAGCACTGCCGGGCGTCCATACTTACATCATGTAACACTGCACATGTACCGTTAAGGGGCCCAGTGGGGAAATTGAATTCAGACAAGATTAAGAGTAGTGAACAGTACAACGAATCGTCTTCTTTCTCTAATAATTTAATGAAACGGCAAAGCTCGCGCATCGGGGGGGGGGGGGGGGAGGGGGCAACTGAATTCAGACTAGGATTAAGAGTCGTCTTCCTTCTTTAATAATTTAATGAAGTGTCAAAGCTTCCGCGCTTTGCGCAGGAGGGGGGGGGGGGGGGACTGAATTCAGACAAGAACACGATACAACGAATCGTCTTCTTTCTTTAATAATTTAATGAAACCTGAAAGCTTCCGCGCTACGCGCTGGATGGGCGAAAATGAATTCAGACAAGGACTAAGAGTAATAATTGATTGAAACTTCAAAACTTTCGCGCTTCGCGCGAGATAGGCGAATTGAATTCAGACAAGGATTAAGAGTAATGGTCTAATGAAACGTCAGAGTTTCTGCGCTTCACGCGAGATGGGCGAAAATGAATTCAGACAAGGATTAAGAGACCGAACCGGTACAATGAATCGTCTTCTTTCTCTAATAATTTAATAAAGTGTCAAAGCTTCCGCGCTTTGCGCAGGATGGGCGTTAATGAATTCAGACAAGGGTTAAGGTTAATGATTTTATTGAAACGTCAAAGCTTCCGCGCTTCGCGCGAGATGGGCGAAAATGAATTCAGACAAGGATTAAGGTTAATGATTTTATTGAAACGTCAAAGCTTCCGCGCTTTGCGCGGGATGAGCGAAAATGGATTTAGACAAGGATTAAGAGTAATAATTTATTGAAACGTCAAAACTACCGCGCTTTGCGCGGGGGGGGGGGGGGGGTAGGAAGTGGATCCAAACAAGAATTAAGAGTCGAGAACGGTACAACGGATCGTCTTCTTTCTCTAATAATTTATTGAAGTGTCAAAGTTTCCGCGCGGGAGGGGGGAGACTGAAAAATAACTTAGTTCCTGGCATCGGGTTTATAGGGTTAAATTTGTAGACATTTGGACATTGGCATTAATATATTTGTCGGTAATTGGTTGCTCGTTTTGTCGGTAATCGGTGGCCTCTACACCCTCCCCACTCCCCCACTGACAAAGATCTAGCGACGCCCCTGATAACGACACAGTTTATACACTCGAGAATTTTTTTGCAAGAACTACTGATGAAGTACCGGACCACCGTCTTTGTGCATTGTGCGGCATCAAAGCATATACAACGTCTCAAGACGTGACAGATCACTTTTTTTCTCTAACTTCTAACCAATCAGAAGGCCTCGTTTTTTTTTCTTCCAGGAAGTGCCGGTGGACATTAATGCGCCAAATGTGGTTCTCAAATTGCAAAAGATCCCTACTCTTGGAAGGTGTAGGAGAAAGCAATTTTACGTCATATTACTCCAGGAAGTGCCTGAAAATGCGTCTAATTTGGTTCTAAAATTGCAAATGCTTCTTACTCTGGCCCACTCAGACCCACCCCCGCTTGGTCGCTCCGCTCCCTCGCCGCTTAAGCCTCTTTCTGTCGCTTCATCGTTTTACATAATTAACCCCATGCCATTTTGTGCCCCCCGGTGAGAAATTCCTGGATCCGCCACTGATGCCCATACCCCTTGAGCTTCAGGAGCTTCGCCCCTTGACCCCCGCCGGGGCTTTACCCCTAGACCCCACTTTGCGAAACGTTCAGCGGGGCCTGCATGTTAGAGTGGGGTGCTGCGGATTTTTTTTGTCAGCCCCCCCAAACGTTTTTGTTCATTACGCCACTGACTCCTAGTAAAGTGTAAACCGTTCTGATGAATAAACACCTGAAGATCTACGTAGATCAGAGCAAGGAGCGGTCAAATTAAGACATACAAGGGGAAGGGAGAGGGATAGGGGATGAAGAACAAGAACTTGTGCTGACTTCGAAAAATCGGAGAATAACCCCACCTCCTTGCATTTTCCGCACCGCCCTCTGCAAACAATTTGCTTATACCCGGGATGTTATGTCTATTTATATTTGAAATAGCGGTCAACATAACGATTGGACTTTCAACTTTGGATTCCGCATGTTGGAGTGACTTGTACGTTAGTATGGCTGAAAATAAAACTTCATTTGCTGCTACTGATGTCATGCCCTAGGAAACCACTAGCTAGTGTTATAAGAGATTCATGCTACAATGAGGAACCTGCTAATTATACAGTCACTGGCTCTGTTCAGAACCAGATTTCACCATGCAGCTATTTCTGTTTATGGGACAGTGGCCTGCAATGTGCCCGCTTCTCATATAGTAAGTAAACCTATATATAGCTAGAGATATACTAGGCTACGTCCAAATTTAGATTAAAGTTATGAGGTCAGGTACGTAGATTTACGTACATTGTCATAATATTATCATTTTCTCGACAAATTTAACAACTCTTAGTCTAATTGTGTTGGCAGAATTAAGAGTTTAGGCCTAACATATTAATATCATAAAGCATCGGGCACACATATTATGTGTACATTGCACTACATAAAGTTGTGGCATATTGGAAAAGATAGCTATATAGGCCTCTACATCTTGCCATGTTCAGAATATGAGAGCACGCCAAAAGCAATTCTTTTTCAAACAACAATAATTTCACGATATTTTTTTTAGCGGAATATATCACGAGTGAAAGGCTGTCGACGATCATGACCTTAACCAGAACTCAACCCCTATCTTGAAACACGACTATGCCTTTTTGACCTTTGATGAGCTGTGTCTACGTGAGCTAAAGTTCCTGCCTTCTGAGCTACATGTTTCTTTTTAGTTATTTCTTTAGTGTTCATAAACATATAAACAATAAAAGGCAAATATAAGAGAATTAGGTGACAATAGAAAATGCAAATTCACTTGTTAGCAACTGGGGGGTAAGAGGACACTTTTTTTTTTTTTGGTCCCAAAAAAATCGCAACGACTCAGTCGGTCAGCCGACTGAGCCATGGGAATACTTTTTTTTTTTTTTTTTTTTTTTTTTATTATTCCACACAAAAAAAAGCGAAAGGAGGGGTTTTAGTTTTTTTTAGGGGGGTTTACACACATAAAAATACCAAAGAGCGTACGCGCCTGACCGTAGCCATGCAGTAGAGCGGTTCCACGGCGACCGTACGTCGGGCGTACGGTAGCCTTGCTTTTTTATATACTCCAGGGGTGAAGCGGTAGCATCAGTCTGGCCTTACGGTTGCCGTATGATCCCACTTCGGCCGCCTTGCAGGCACCTTGTGGCTACCTTGCGTCTGCCATAGTATTTGTCAAAAAGCTACGGCCGCCGCAGAGACGCCCTAAGGCGACCGTGCGTCATCACTTCAAAGGCCGTACGGCAGTCGCAGATTTTCTGTCTCCACAATTTTAAAATACGTCTTACAGCTACCCTAACATAATATCATGTGACCGCTACCGTATGTGGCCGTGGGAATGCTGCGATGGTCCTATTATTGCTATTGGCCGTAGATCGCCGTGGGTTTATAACTCGGAGTTACACACGCCGTAGCCATGCCGTAGAGCGGTTCCACGGCTCTACCGCACGGCCGCCGCGGCAAATGTGACCTAGGCATAAGCTAGTGTTCGATGGACGTAGACAATTTGTGACTGTCGCAGAAAAATATCTGACAAGAGATCATTTTAAAAGCTGAAATCACTAAAAATCCTGAGAAATCCCACGTTGGCAATACGGTAATGATTCATCAGCTATTCGGGCATCATTTCAGAGTGGGAGGGAGGGGGGGGGGGTATTATATGTGTTGCTTCAAAGGGAACTTTCTATTTTCCAAAACCTTGACATCAACTGTTAATAAGCGCCCTTTTCATGTAATTTCTTCATGAAAATATGCTAGATAACAAAACTTACAAATCGCTATCTATGTAAGCAAAAGATACTAGTCAAGAAAGTATCAATTTGGTTTGAAGAGGGAGAGCCGTAGGACGTACATCAAACATGGTGGCCTATAATGCAAAGGGGGATCTCCAGTGTTTGATATTAACACCCAACTTGCCAAGTTCAAGTCGTAACAAAATATATATTAAGTAGAAGGCATGGCATTGCATTGTTTCGTTTTGAATTGTTTTTAGAAGCTAGTATACCTGACACTTCCTTTAACAGCACACCACTGTATCATTTCATGCCCAATACCCTGGCTTGGTAAGTACGGAATGGCTGGCAGAAGCAATTAGAACACGTAAAACGTCAGATGGAAGACCCTTTCGAGTTCTTGACGCTACAAGGATCGGCATGGAAACAGGGAAGGCACACATACCTGGCAGTCACCACATCGACATCCATCATCTCAGCAACAAGGACTCCTCCTATCATTTCACCGCCCCGACTCCGGCGAACTTCGCCGAGTACGTCGGAAAGACGCTCGGCGTCGACAACGACACGCACGTCGTCCTCTACGAAAGCAAAGTCAAGGTCATGACAGCACCTAGGATGTGGTGGATGTTCCGCCTCTTCAATCACGACGCCGTCTCCGTACTCGACGGCGGACTCCAGCAGTGGGTTGCGGAGAACCGAACGGTGACGGAAATACCGACGCCCGTGCCAGAACCGGTGGAGTTTAAGGTGACTGAGAGACGAGAGGATCTCTTCAAGAGGTACGAAGACGTCCTGCAGAACGTAAAGGATCCTAAGATCCAGATTATGGATGCCCGTCTTGTGGAGTGGTATGATGGATCACAGCCTTCTGTTTACGAAGGTAAAAAATCCTTTTTATAGTCACCCACTCGCAATAATGACCTTTCTCGTCGATCGTCATCTTTCATAGGCAGGCCTTTCCTGATCATCACGCTTTGGTCATAATATTACACTTTAATGATCGCCTTCTCTTTGAGGGTCAACTTTTTTTCGATCGCCACCCTTTCTCTATGATCATCATCTTTCTCTTTGATCGACATCTTCCTCTTTTATTGTCATCTTTCTCTTTGATCTGTCTTTCTGATCTGATGTCAACATATTTTTTAATTGTCACCCTTTCTCTGAACCTTTTTTTTCCTCGCTAATCATGCTGATCGTCACCATTTTCTCCGATCTCAACCATGGTCATCAATTTCCCGTTATCTCTCTCTTCTGATCATCAAATTTCTCTTGCCTCGTCATCTCTCCGACTATCAAATTTCTTTTCGATCCTCACTTCTCCCTGATTGCTAATCGTCATCAGTGTCTGTGCTCCTCACACTTTATTCTGATTTCAAATCTTTGACAAATCAAACAGAATGGAAAGGACAAAACATTATAATGTTTAAAGATTCAAAGCCTCTACAGAGATTTCCCTATAATGGGAGAGGGGGTGGGGGTTCTGATCACACCAGCTTAGACATAACTCAATGAGATATGAAGAAGTCACAACAACCAACAAAGTCGATCGCTTAAAAGACATTTATATAGTCTCTATCTATCTCACAATTCTTACTTTTATACTCTTTGATCATGACCTTTCTCTTATATTTTCATATTGAAATATTTTTCTCGCCCCACGTAATTATTCTCCATGAGCAGGTATCAACCTTGGAACCATGAAGATGGCGACCAATATCCCTTTCACCAACGTCCTTGTTGATGACGGCTCCGACAAGTTCAAATCACCCGCCGATCTCAGGGCCCTCTTCAAGTCAAATGGCATTGACCTGTCTCGACCTCTGACCTCGTCGTGCTTCGTGGGCATCACTGCCTCCATCCTGGCCCTAGGCGCCTTCCATGCAGGGAAGGAAGACGTGGCGGTGTACGACGGATCGTGGGAAGAATACTCCCAGAAAGGACCTGAAGATTCAATGAATTTATACACGTATGAAAAGGAACCATAGACCGGCATTTTGGTTCTAGCTCTTTATTCTGAAGGTTCAGATTAGTAGGTTTGATAACTGAATATATATTGTTCTAAAGGTTAACATAGTCGAAGATTCGTCGTCTCGAAGGTTCCTCCTAAGGTTCGATGCTCCAAAGATTCAATTACCCAAAATTGTAATTTAGTATTGGCAGGTTCGTTTATATCCGAAGGGTCACATATCCAAACGTTCATTTATCACAATTTGCATTTATTCGACGGGTCACGTATCCAAAGATTATCCAAAATTTCATAGGAAATTACGTAACAGAAGTATGCAGAAAGTCAAGTTCGTAAAATATATTCTTTTATTATGTTCCAAAGGACTGCTATTATTATGAAAAATAGACAGCGTCGTAACAGTTTCAGATTTTTCGCATTCTAAATTGAATTTGAGCATTAATTCATCACTGTGCAAACGGCATAATTGCAAATATGAAACATATTAGAAGGTTCATGTGTAGTACTCCTGTCTGGCACAATACCACTCCATTATACCACATTATTATTACCCAGATAATAAAAAATTTGATAACAGGTCAACAAATTAAGTACACAACATAAATAAGAGCCATATATATTTATACGATAGAAAGTACAAGGCAGAATATGACGGATAGAGTAGTTTTTCATATTAAAAGTGATATAGAGCTCAGTATAGTTAATGTAGCTTGTTATGAAAATAAACAACAACATCATAATTAAGTACTCGTTGACTAATAATGGCCTTTATAAACGATATGAAAATAAAGAAAGGGATACGAAATGGGCAGTACATTATGCTTAAGTTAACACTCGAGCATTTTTATTTACATGTTCATCTACGAATAACAATCGACAAAGTCTAAGGTATGTGAACATGTATTTCATTATGAAACTGGTACCATAATAATGATTATAGTGTTATAAAATGTCATTTTGTTTTAAAACTTTAATAGCACGATGCAGTTTGTTAATTGATTCGATTGAATTTCTGCTCATGTTATTGTACCTTAATTGTATTGCACTTGGACTTTGTATCACGCTTATTTGTAATAAACAGAGTTCATTTGTAATCTTGGTCAGTTATTCCGATCATGATTCTCCATATGTTCACTTGCCAAACATTAAATCGATCTGTTCCTATGTCTATGTAGCTTTTCACTTTTTTCAGCAGTTCTACATTGCATGTGTCAGTGTTTAATTTGCCTGAAACTCGCATTCTTATTCATGCACATTTCTATGTAACACTATAAACTGGGTGCACTAAAGTTTGATTACATTATTTCACACTTTTTTGGCAATACATCTATACTTTTTTCGTCCGTATCAGAGCTTATTAAGAAACCCTTCCCAGCCCCCCTAAAAAAACAACAATGAGAATTCAGTTTGGTCGAATGGTCTGCCCAAACAGCGCGGTGCGGGCAAAAAGATAACGCCCTCATTTGGGAAGGAAGCCGCCCCATCCGTTCGCAATGTATGGATATAAGCATCTGCTTTATATTACTTTGAATGGGCCTGAAACAGAACCTTTTGTTTTCAGACCTATCGAGAAATTATTATCAAATCTATGATCTTGAGTGACATTAGTTCACATTACTACCTTGCACGCTCAGAATTAAAAAAAAATAATTAAACAAACAAACGAACAATCCCAGCATAAACCAAACAAATAACAACAAATTTAAAGACAACAAGACGTAATCA